>APFE031009186.1:2502-25152 GCA_000404065.3 Pinus taeda
AGTCACAATATAACCCAGCCGACCTAACAATAATAATATAAAGCCACAAAAATAACAATAGAGGGATTCTACGGGGCATAGTAATAACAATATGGGGACAATAGGGGACAACAATATTAAAAAGGTGTAAAACTACAATAGTAATGGAGTAATCACTAGTATTATAGGGACCCAACAGTGATCGTGACAATGTCAATGAACCGAGCGTTTTCCAGCAATTCATGGACATAATGCAAGTAGATGCCCCCTCGTCAATAATAGTTCAGTGAATATTCTTATAAAGAGTTTGTACTTGGATTAGGAAAGCTAATTGTGCTAGTAACTACGGTGAATATCCCACATGGTTAAAAACCACGAGATTTGAATCTATAGGATCTATTCTGCCTATTTCTGACAGTAAAGCCTATTTCTGGGAGGGACAGTTTTACAACACCTCAAGCGTCAACACAGCTGAAGGTGATTGAGCAAGATATTCTATTATGTTATAGTTTTGAGCTTCTCAAGCCGGAGGGTTTAATGTTGATTCGTGCACAACTCCCTTTGGTGGTTTTATTGTCAATTTAGGTATAATAGGTGGAACAAGTTCAAATGAAGTTGAAGTCAAAGGATTAGGATGATCAGTGGCCTGATTATTCAACAACAATGAATTTCCATAATCTTTGTTTCTTGTTGACACCAAAACATCAATTTGTGGCTTTGTGATGGATAATATGAGTACTTGGGATGTGGAATCATGATCTGTTGCAACCAAATGTGTTTCTGGGGTTGGAAATAGATCTGTGAACACTGCCAAGGTGTTTGAAGTCCTTAAAAGTTTAGAGACCTCAGAGTGATGTGGACAATATCTTGTATAATGCTCATAATTACATCTCAGACATATATAATGTGGTTTCCTTGCTACGGTAGAGGAATCAAATGATTTCTCTAGAGGGAAATTTTCTTGTTTCTTATTTTCTTCCCCTTTTTCTTGCCCGCGGGTTGCTTTGGATTTTTTCATTTGTGAGATGACACGACATTAATCTCAAAGGAAACAGTATTTTCTGATGTATTGGTAGTTTTACTGGAAATAGTAAGAGTTTGATGAGATGGTCTTCCTGCTAATTGTGTGCTTGAAGAATTGTTCACATCGTTTCCGGCATGAGAGTCCTTACTCGATTGTGGAGGAGGTGGAATAGTGAAAGCTGGTCGAGGTGCATTGGCAATTTTATCATAAAGCGTGCCAAATTGTGTGTAAATCAAATCCAAGTATTGGGCACAAGAAATGACTTACTCTTCTATGACAACTCCACCTATTGCCACATCCTCAGTGATTGATGACAACAAGGATTTTATGAACCACTCAGCTACAAGCAGATCGGGAACATATGTCTTAACCATTTGACGATGACGCCACCACTCAAGAATATGATCTGATATATGGGTAGCAGTAGTCTATTTAAAGTTAGTTAGGAGTTCCATTCCAGTATCATATCTAATAGGTAATTGGAAATGGGTCAAAAAGTAGTGGCTAAAGTGGTAAAGTTATCGAAAAAAGCTCTTGGTAATTCAATGCACCATTTAGCAGCTAGACCAGTAAGTGTTCTTTGGAAAAGATGAATTCTGACTGAATCATCATTTAAAAAGTTAGATGAACACCACAAATGAAAGGTCATAACATGATTTGATGGGTGTTCTCCAGGATTTCCGTTACACTTCAAAATGTCAAATGGTAACTTATGTGGAATTACTAGTCACCAAGGTGCATATAAGATTGGATCATTAGTGAGATGATTTAAATCTAGTAATTCTAAATTTGCTACAAATGGCAACTGTGGATTTAATTCAGGTTGAGCATACCCAGGATATGAAAGAATTGCCTGAGAAATAGGTCATTTCATACTGACATAGGGCATCTGCATTTGGTAACCTTGGTATGGTTGATGAAAATAACCAATATAAGGTGGTTGTTGATAACCAGGTTGAATGTGTGGTTGTCCATAACCTGCAAATTCTTGTTGATATTGACCATGGTAAGGTTGAGATTGACCAAAACCAGGTTGAGCCTATGAAACAGGTCCAAAATAGGGTTGGAACTGCTAGAATTAGGGTTGTTGAAATTGAGGCTACCACAGTTGTTGAATCAACTATTGTTGTTGTTGGTTTAACTGTTGTGTATTCAATGGTTTTTATTGTCCAGCAATAAAGGTTCACAAGGCTGTGAATAAACTATACAAGTGTAATCATGGGTTAGTCCAGATAAGGGTACGCTAACCTAAGGTTGCTACTGGAATCCAACAACAAGTGGTTGTTTTACAACAACTTGAGGAATTTGAACTTCTTGACTTGAAACTTGTGATTTCAAGGTAGAAGGATCAGTTTGAAAAAGTTGATATACAATAGATTGAACTTGTGACTATGGTACAGTAGTAACAACAAGTGTAGTAGGAATAGTTGACATAGTTTGCATTGGTTATGTTGGATACACAAGTCTTAGTTGAATTAGCATTGTTGGTTACCATTGACAAACTCTAATTCCAGGTTGACCTGAATACTATGGGATATTACCATAAGGTAGTCCCCCAGAATAAGGAGGATACGGTGAATAAGCATATTTCTCTCCATATGGTAGCAATCCAGTATTTAATGGATACATAATTCTTTGTTGACCAGATTGCCTAGCTAGATACTGATATGCAGGATCAAACTCTTGGTTCCCATTAGAGAAGAACTAGGTAAGATTATGGTTGAGGACATGGGTGATGACCATGGTGTAGAAGCAACCCTTGAGTGGGTTCTAGGAAATTATTGGTAACCAACCGGGAAAGACAATTCACCATACAAGTGTGACTTAGGTGTGGTAGAAAACATCAAAGAGGTTACAATAGAAGATTTTGCTGTAGTTGTATTGGATGATAAAGTCTGAGATGTTAACGATTGTTCATCCATAGTTAACTGACCCAAAATTTGTCCTAAAGATTCAATGGGTGCTTGAAAAGAAGTAGGATCAAATGAATAAAATAAATCAAGAGTATTAGGGAAAAGATAAAGCCTAGTTCCAATGTGAAACGGGGTTCCAAGTGTGGAAACTTCTCCAATTCCTCCTCTATGGCAATCAAACCTGGTGGAAGAACTTCACCACCAAGTCCATAAATGATTTCTGGTGTTGATGAAGTTGAAGTTTCAACAATTACTAATGTCTAAGGGGTAACTAGTTGATCCTCTTCTGGTAAAGTAATAACTTCTCAATGTTCAAATTCAAAGTCTAGATGTTTAGGTAAATGAACAATAGTTTCAGTAAGAGCTTCCTGAACAACTTCAGGTTTAGATGTAACTTTTGTTTGAACTAGGATATATTCTGGATTAACTTCTGGTTGAACTAATTCAAGTTTAGAAGTACTTTCTTGTTGATCAATTTCAAGTTGAGGATCAACTTATGGTTGAATAACTTCGGTTACTGTTTCACTAGGATCAATGATAATGTCCTCATGTAATTGTGAAACTTCTACTTCAGGAATGGATGTACCAAAAAGAGTTGGAGTAACTGGAGTCTCTATACTTACCAAAATAGATTATTCAGGTAACTCAGATGAAGAACTAGAAGTTCTTGATGTACTAGCCTCAGTTAAGTGAGACTGCTTTACTCGAATTGGTGTCGCTTCTAGAGGCAAAGGCAGTTTTCTCACTACTCTTCGTGAATGATGGGGTATGGGTTGATGTTCCTCCATGATTGTTGATTAATTTTATTATCAAAAAGGAGATAAATATGAAGGGGTATACTAGGAAAAATGTTTAACAAGCAACTTTTAACTACAAAATACCTCCCAGCGAACCAAGAAGTACGAGCAAGAAATGTCCTTGAATGTTGTGTTTGGTGGATCACAATTTAAAAGGTGGCTGACTCAGTTACATAAGGATGGATAGCAACCTAGATTTGTCCTACCATATATACCTAAAGGTACGTCGAGGCCCAATCTATATAAGCGTTGTCTAATGCAAAATCACATAGTGAGAGCATTCCCATATACTTTACGTACTGTAACAAAACCCTATATACTCGAAGGTACATGGAAGAGCTATGATATACTCACGTAAGTGGAGTGAGGTATGACACTGGGCATGTATTACAGACAATTTCTTTGTTTTATGACGTTGAAACACGTCTCTAGCCTATAACCACTAAATGTTTGCATTAATGACAATGCTCCATTAGGTAAATTGATGTTTATTTTAAGTTGATCTTGCTTAGGAATTTTCCTTTCAAGTTCACCACGTGATGTATTATGAAATTCCTAGGAATGCAACTATCATGATAAGCATTCTTTCCATTCAATTTAACAATGAAAATCCTATCTACTTAGGGATAGAGAAAATCAAATTTCTTTTGATTAAAGAGTAAAGAGTACAATCTAAATGCAAATTCCCTACACTATTCCTTATCAACACACACGAAATTTTTCAATGCAACATGCATGTATTTCTTTTCACTTTCCCTTAATGTGAATGAACAAAAGGAAAACTAATGCACAATCAATCAATAAGCTCTTTTCATAAAAATTGCGATTTTGTGACAATTTTTTTTCATGGAAAGGAAGACTTTACGAAACTTTCATTTCAAAGCGATGAGGAATTCTGACACTTTCAACGAAAAGACTAATCATTTGCACACATAAATCAATCGATCTTTCATGAATGAAGATTTGACAAAAATTCATTTTTCCAAGGAAAAGATGATTTAACGGCACTTTATTTCGCTAAATATCATTCAATCAAAAACTAACTTTTGACTATAGATTGAAAATGACAATGTAAATACATAAGAAACATTTATCAATCCTAGTCTAAGTAGGGCTAGGTAAGGAGATGAAACACTATTTTCGGAGACAAGACATCATTGACATTCAACAAATCATTCAAACAGGAGAAAATTGGCTCAAAAACTTCAGCTCCTAAATTGGAAATTGACCCTCAAGGGATTAGCACAGACATAAGTGAGAAACAGTGCGCTGAAGCACACTAGATCTATTCAAGAAGTGAATTGCAGTGCATTGTGTCCTTCATTGGGCTGCGTTGGTGACAGTAAGAAATTTTGAAGACAATTTCGCACAATTTTGGCTCAATTTTCAATGAAAGAAGACTGAAATTCAATCAACAACCACAAATACAATATGTAGAAATGTCTTAAGAGGCTGATAAGCTACTAATATGGATGATTGGTCCCCAGCAGAGTTGCCAATTTGTTTTGGGAAGTTTTAGTGTCTACGGATAAATGCTTAAACCCCTAGACTAGTAGCTAAGTCTAGAACAATAGTGCAAAGCATTCTCTACTTTTTCTATGATCAATAGATTAAATAAGAGGTAAAGAAGCCTACATGTAGCTTTCTATTATTCCTTATCTCCCTTGATCAATTTTTTGTCGCTCCTCTTCGTACTTCATTTGCTTGAAGAGTACTTGCGCACAGACAAAAGACAAAAACTGATCAAAGCATATGATAATTATGTATTAATTAAACATAGCATGGAATCAAGTACATGATACACATATGAAAGCATAAATGAATAACACAATCATATGGAAAAATATTTGAACACTTTATTAGTAAAAGGAAGAGTTACAACCCATTTCTTGATTCAGGATCACTCCTCTAGTTCAATCCCATCCTCTCCTCATAACAAGCAAGATATTTTGACATCATTACAATACTTGAAATCAACTCAAGTCTCATACTAACAACATCTCCCTATAATT
Source organism: Pinus taeda (assembly GCA_000404065.3). Lineage (NCBI taxonomy): Eukaryota > Viridiplantae > Streptophyta > Pinopsida > Pinales > Pinaceae > Pinus > Pinus taeda. The sequence continues at coordinate 8,228 of APFE031009186.1, forward strand.
TAATAATTTCCAGCCCTTGATCACTTAGATCAGTGGTCTTTTTATAGGTGAATGAAGGAAGTTATGCCATAAATGGTGATAATGAATGCCCTCCCAAACTTAGAATTTATTTCCATAGAGAAAGGGATAAAGGGAGATATGTTCCTTAACTCCCTTCCTCATCCAAATACGAACCCAAAGGAGTGAATAGCCTTGAGAAACTTATAGAGGCACCCAATGGATAACGAATCTTTCAAACCCTCATAGAAATTCACTCAAATTCACCCAACATAGGCCAAAGAGGGACCAAGTGTGCTGCAATGCACATTGACACTGTATTGGTTGCACTGTAGTGCACCCTAATGAAGGCCTAGCTGCACTGATTTTCTTAGAGGCAGTTTCTTGATGATTTTAGTCATGGAACTTCTTGAGAAGCTAGTCATTCTGATGGTTGACTTCTTTAGGGCATGTAACAACTGAATTAGGGGTTGATGGGCCCTAATAGTATTGATCTGTAAGTTGGAGTTGATGTGCCCAAATGGATCTATAACACACATTGCTTTAGCATGTGGTTCTCTCCACATCCCAAACACTGTAATTTCCTTCTCTTGGGTTCCTCTTCCTATTTTCTTACTAATTTGATAGATTGATCTATATTGGAAGTAGTGGAATTATGTTGTAATTGACCTTTATCAGGTATGGTTAACCTAACATTTTCCCCATTTGCTTATGTCCTGAGGATTTTGGTCCTTTCCCCTTAAAATTGGCTTTATCCTTTGTTTCTAAAGTCTACCTGAAATTCAACCTTATGCTTGCATTGATCATAAAAATACTTGGCCTTTTGTATGCTGTCCTCTAACATCCTTGGTTTATCAAATTCAATTTTATCTTGATAGAATTATGATAAATAACTGAGATACATTTGAATGTTCACTTTCTCATCCTTGAGATAGGGAATATACCTCAACAACTCCAAAAATAGATTGGTGTAAACATCCAATGTGAGATATCCTAACTTATTCTCATGAAATTGTTTAATTATGTTTTCATAGTACCTATTAGACCGATACTTTTCCGAAAAGTATTTTTCAAATCTTCTCCATGTTATCTCCTTTTCTTTGATGCCTTTGAAAATTTTCATATCTTCCCACCATATACCAATTGTGCCTTTCAAGTTAAAAATAATCACCCTAGCCTTCATATTTTTAGATTAGTCATGGAATCTGAAGCATTTTTTAAGCCCAAAAAACAAGCTTTTGGTTCTTCAATCTTCTTAATTTCTCCATCAAAGTAGGAGGATTTGATTTTTTGAACTCCTTCAAGATTATTCTTTTCTCACTCCTAGTTTTATGGTAGTGTCTTCTAGTTATATCACTAGAAAATTATTCATGGTTGTTTGTCACTCTTTCCAAAGTGCCAAGTGGATTTTCTCCTCTCACTATGTCTTAACTTGCTTTCCTATCCCTCTTGACTTGCTAAGTTTTTGCCTATTGGTTTCCAACCCAAGATTTTGGATCTCAAATCGAATTTTCTTATATTTATGCCTATCCAGATAGTTGGCACTAGGATCATGTTTCTTTCTTCTTTATATATTATATAATATCTACAAGATTAATAAATTCACCTCTAGTTTCCTTCCTTCAGCTTTCAAATTATTTTCATTTTTTCCTTGCAAACTCAATTTATCTCTTAAGCTCCCGAGAGTATCCATCCAATCAGGGAATTCTATTTAGACCTCTTTCCAACTGATTCCTCATCATGATTAGGGTGGTTTTTATCCATTTTTAATACATCATTATATTGCTAATTCCTCTATTTTCAATTGCAAATTGTGTCTTCCTATCTTTTTTCACACACAACTATCTGCTAATCAAGTATAAACATATTAATTCATCACCTTTGCATCTTAGCACCAAGCATGCTTATATGAAGTTGTTCACATAGTCACAACATATGTGTGATTACATATTTTAAGGACAAAAAGGAATATCAACATTCTAACAGGGTTAACAACCACATAAACTATAAGTTTAAAATCAATAATATTATAATATTTGTAGAAATTTCTTGAAAAATATGACACTTATTCAACCAAGATTATCCTAATTATACACTATTGTGGAATGCATGCATAATACATAATCTCATCTACGTTGATCATAAATTTAGAAGTATTCAGAAACATACACATGCGCACATTGAAGCATCAATCACACATATCAACACAGTATGTACCTGGGGAAGCATAAAGCTGAAAACCCCACAAATATATGTATATTATATTGATTGAGATCATGTAACAGTACACAATTAGCTCCACCTGTTACACAATATAGCATAGATCTAAATCAATCACTGGCTCAAATCACCCCTGTTGCTTGCCTGCCTCCACTGGAAATACTGCATAGAGAATGGATGGTAATAGTTGAACCATTCACGTGTTTCCCTTTTGTAACACTACGCAATCCTCATTGGCAACTCAATCACACGGATTGTGAAAATCACATGCACAACTATAGTAACAACTGACAGTTGTCTTTCCCTTTCACTCATCTCTAACACTTGTCTCCACTGAATTGTCCATGCACTGAGTTAACTGATGTATTCTTTAGTTGATTTATGAGTTGATAATTAGTGAATTAATTAATAACTAATTCACACCACTCAACATTAGTCTATTTGTCAGTTAGACTAAATACAACTAGTTCAACTAAGTCAAACTGAACACAACTCCCTCAACTCCTCATTCAACTCCACCAAACTCAATCACTTGAGTTCTAACTGAAGTCCTTCATGCAATAGCTCAAGTAACCCATAAGAAAAGCATATTTCCTTCTGGTAGTTGCATGTGCCACATTTGTAGCTTGAACTGAAGTGCTCCAGAGAATAAGATAATGTTTATAGTCCAAATATTATTAAGGGCTAATAATATTCGACTGTTCTATATTTAGACTAACAGTACCTCCACTGTTGTATAAAAATAGAAGTCCATCTATTTTTACCAACATGACCAATCATCCATAAACAACATCCTGCAATCTACAAATAGACTTTGCGCCAAAAATAGCCTACGGGCCCACTTAGTGAAGGCGACTTCTTTTCACTAAGCTCCATCATCTTGTTGCATTCTCAACACTCCCTCTCAACAACATATGGACTATCAGCAACCCCTATCCTATCTTGGTGGTACTCGAATTTGCTCGTGGTGAGCGCCTTCGTCAAGATATCAGCATCCCGATCCTCCGTGGGAATATATGAAAGTAACATGATTCTCTGCTACACACAATCTCTGATATGATAGAACCTGATGTCATCCATTGAGCCTCCGAACCACTCTACATCCTCCTGTATATACCAAGATCCATATCCCGATGTGCCTCTGTTGAGCCTGCGCACATGCGACTCCACCAATTTTCGAAAAATAGTGGCATCCACTACCTCCACTGAAGTAGTATCCTCCTTCCTCCAACCTCAAGGAAGGAACACAGTCTTCACATCCATTTGATGAATGTACCACCCCATCTGCATCACTTTGTAGATCCATCTCGAACCCACCACTGATTTCCCTTCCGAACTTGGGATAATCTCCCATGCACTATTTATGACAATCGAATCATACTCTTCCACCATAGCATCTACCCATGCGGGTTCCTCCACAGCTTCCTCGAAAGAGGATGGCTCCGTCAGGACACATTTTCTCACAAGAGCCATGTATCCAGTGTACTGATCCGGTGACTATCTATGCATGCATTCTGCTGTAGGTGGTCCTACAACCTTCTCTGCATCTTGAGCCAGTCACTCAGCTTCTGTAGTGTGCTTTCGCCCTCTAATGATTGGCGCTGCATGAGTGGTCTCTTCCACTCCATGAACTTCCTTTTGTGGTTGATCCACGTGTTGAAGCTCATCCTTAGGAACTAATAGCTCCTCATCTACATGCAAGTGTGGCTCCCTCTCAATTGAACACTTGATGGCTTTCTCCTCTTGAAATTTTATATCTCATCACACAACAGTCTTGCAACTGTCTAGAAAATACACACGATAGTTGTGGGGCGTATCAGTGTACCCCACAAATATCCCAACCTCTGTGGTTAGCTCCAACTTCTTCATGGCATCCTTCATTACATGCATGTAAACAGGAGAACCAAAAATCCTCAAATGGGAAATATCAGGCCTCTTACCAGAATAAGCCTCCTCGGGTGTACTCATTCCAAGTACCTTGTGAAGACAACGGTTCTCCACATATACTGCAGTATTGCATGCCTCCGCCCACAAGTGAAGGGGTAGGCTCTGATCATGCAACATCACCCGTGCAACACCCACGATCATTCCATTCTTTTGCTCAGCAACCCCGTTCTACTGTGGGTTATGGGGAGCTATGAGCTCTCTTCGAATCCCTTCTGCACTGCAAAAATCCTTGAACTCGCCATAGATGAATTCACCACCATTGTCGCTCCTAAGAGCCTTCATCTTCTTCCTCGATTCCTTCTTGACCAGTGCTTTGAACTCGTAGAACTTTGAGTATGTCTCGCTCTTCTTCTACATGAAGAAGATGCAACACTTTCAGGAGAAATCATCAACAAAGATCACATAGTACCTGTGCTTTGTTGTCGAAGCAACTGAGAAAGGTCCACACATGTCTGTGTGAATTCTCTCAAGGATCGTCATGGCGTGACTATCCTTCTTGTGAAAGGTGGCTTTCACAAACTTTCCCAAAATATGCCCCTTGTACTGATCTGACTGCGCAAGGGTGCCTTTAGGAAGCCCAGTAAAGATCTGCTACAGTACCTTCAAGGCACCATGGTGAAGGTGGCCCAATCTCTAGTGCCACAGCTCACCACTCCTTCTACATGCGACTGATAAAGGTTCTTGACCCAAACCCCTATCTTCTAGGTTTCTCCAGTTGTCTTGCTGCACAGGAAAGCCTTTCCCTTGCTGAAAACAACATCATATCCCTTGTCTTCTAACATTGTCACAGAGATAAGATTCTTCTTTAATCCTGGAACATGCATCACTTCCTTCAATACGAAGGTTTACCAGACTCCCTCTCAAAGGAAATGGTACCGATACCGATCGCACTGTATCTACCATCATTGCCCATCTCGATGTGCACTCCAAGATCTTTCTCATCCAGATCAGAAAACAAATCTCGATCTCCTGTCATATAAAAGGATGCACCACTGTCGAAGAACCATACTAATTTCATCACAGTTGATACCAAGCATACGATCAAAGAAAAATCTAGCTCAAACTGTGAGGCTAAGGGCTCTCCCGCTGTAGATCCAGTAGCTTGCTTATTTTTCTTCTTCTGTGGAAAATTCGTGGCATAGTGTCGGTGTTGGTGATAGTGAAAGCACTTCACCTTGGACATGTCTTGCTTCTTTCCTTTCACACCGGAATGAGAAGCTTTCTTGTTCTTCCCCTTCTTTTCTTTGGTAGCCAAAGTGAAATTTTCTTCATCAGGTGCCTTTGATGAAGATCCGTCCCTGGTATTCCGCCTCATCTCCTCTTGCACAAGATCCGACAAAAGTCTCTCCCATCCTGGCAACTTCTCTCGACCATTGACAGAGTCCTGATAGGAATGCAAACTCTTTGGAAGACCAAGTAGAGCCAAGCTCACCAAGCCCTCATCATCGACAATCACCCCCACACTTCCGAGCTCATCCCGACATTGAGTGAACTTCGTGAGATACTTGGGCATACTGTCGCCTTTCTCACATTTTATGTTTCTGAGTTTATTCATGAGCGTCAACTTCCGCTGGTCGCTCTTGCTTTGGTATAGATCTGTCAATGCTTTCCACATCAAGTATGTGCTAGGACCCCATATTGTCTCTCTTTGACCTTATATTTTATCATAATATTACCCTTTCCAACCCATATTTGAAAGTCCTTGCTAGTGTTTTGACTCAATCATTCTAAAGGTATACAGTGACTCTTCTCATTGCTATATGTTTAATTATTTAACACATAATCCTGCTATCTTTATAATTGATCTTTTAAATTGATTGAGTTGCTGAAAAATTAAAGAATGATGTGCAGACTGCATTGTTGAAACTGTCTAAAGCTGGGAGGACTATCTTTTGCAGTTGCTGAAACAGCAGGAACAAGACGCGAATCTTGAAGTTGAAACAACAAGAACAACATGCAAATCTTGAGGAGACAGTTGAGATTTGCATACCAGATTTGTCAACAACAAAGGAACCTGATCGATCACTAAGGAAGCTATTATATTGGTTGTAATGTTCATAATCTAAAGTACTGTAACAACATTCTGTTGACAGGAAACCAATTTCCCTATTTTTGTATAAAGGGTTGAACTAGAATCTAGAATGTAAATATTTTGTAATAGATGTCTCCTCTATAAAGAGGAGACATCTACATTAGAAGGGGGGATGAACAAGCTATAAAAAAGGGTTGTAGTTGAAGGAACGAGACTGAATCTTTTCTGTAATATGGTATATTGATGAATGAATAGAGTTTTGTTCTGAGTATCTCATCTTAGTTTTTGTGTCCTAGGAATCTTGTGAGAAGGACAGGGCCCACCTTCATCACAAGATTCACCCGTTATCTTTCTGTTGTGTGTTAAGTGTGATTTCTATTCATACCTTATTAACAAGTACTGTTTCTGGATGTTAATTTACTTATGTTGAAACTCTGTTTTTCTCTTAATCAATTGATGCTATTTCATGAGTTTGTCACTGGTGATTAGGTTTACAGAGTGAATTGGTGAACTGGATAACAGAGGCAGGTGCTGAAGGTTCCTACTCTGGGGATAGGGTCCTGATCCTTTGTTACATAATAGCCATTGTTTTCTTTTGCATATTTATTCTTTCTGATTAAATATTCATCTCTTATTAGATATCTGCAATAGAGTATAGTTGCTGTAACACAGAGTGAAGATTTAATAGGGTGTGATTTATTTATACTACAACTTTTAGTGCTATTAAAATTGAGTACATACAGTAGGTAGTTGCCTTTGAAATAATCGAACTTTCACGGGTTGACAATTTATGTGGCACTCGACTGTTTAATTAGTAAGCAATTAAAGTGACCAACATTTTGGCGCCATTGACAGGGAAGGCGACCGAAGATTTTAAGAGAATTAATGATTTTATTTTAGATGTATAGGATGCATGAAAGGACGCAAGAAAACTAACCCTACAGGCGGTAGGGGCCAAGGAAGAGGAGGAAGGAAAAATTTCATTGACGACATTATTTCAAAAGCTAAAACATCTCAGAAGATAAGCTCTCGGAGGCCACAGACTTGGCACCCCCTCCAGACGGATTACAAAATGGAGGGAGTATTGGGACCAGAAAGGGCCGAAGAGACAGTAGAACAAATCGAGGAGTCAGTGGAAGATATTGAAGTTGAAGAACCAATAGAAGATATTGAAGTTGAGGAACCAGTTCAAGACATTGAGAGCCCAACAGAAAGCGCTGAAGACTGAGCAAGTGAAACAGGGGAACAACCAATGGAAGAAAACAATGAAGGACCCGTTGGTGGGGGATGAAGAGAAGGAGGAGGGGAAAATTCCCTTTCCACCTTGGAATTCCCTATTGGAGATCTTCCTAGAGGGGCAACTCCTATGAAGAACATCCCACTCTCAGCCCTACCTAATTTCCATGTTTTATCATCTGAAGACCTTGATGAATTTCTGTTTGAGTTTGATATATTATGTAGGAGTTATGATTATGTTACTAATTCTCAAAAGTTAAAGTTATTTATAGCAACATTAAAAGGAAATGCACTAAGGTGGTTCATGCGCCTGGGAAGACATGTGATCACAACATGGGATCAAATGAAAGAAAAATTCTTGGCCAAATACCAGGACTATTGCCGAACAAGAGAAAGGAAGGAGGAATTATTTAAGATTGTTCAGAAGGAGGAGAAAACCCGGAGGATTTCGTGGGAAGATTACAATATAATTTGTAGCGATCTGATCATCCGAATATGAGTAAGGATATTCTTAAGTCAATACTGTTGAAAGGGGTACAAGATGACTGCTTAGACATGTTGAATATGGTTGGAAAAGGGGATATATCTAAGGAATCGTATTACAAGATTGTTAACCTCTGTAAGAGATGTTCAAGAGGAGCAGCAAATAGACCAAAAAGAAGAGATAGTACATAGTCAAGAGTCCAGAAATCAGCTTGTGGAGGAGGAACACGGACTGAAATAGGTAACTTACTTGAAGAATTTAAAATTGAAATGTTAAGCTCTTTTGCTTCACAAATTGATACCTTGCAGGCTAAAAAGAAGCAGGCAGAGGCAAAAGCTGCTTTGGCTATTTTCTGCTCTAAATGCAGAGAAAAACACCCACTAAGGGAATGCCCATTGAACAAGGTACCAATTTGCACTATTTGCGAGAAGGACCATGAGACTCAACAATGCCCCTCTTTACCAGGAATAAAAGCAAAATTGCAACCAACTGAAGAAGAAGCTGAAGAAATTTACTTACTGACATAGAGGAGGCAATGGCAATCATGAGGAAAAGGTACAAATTCTAATATGCCATTTAATCATTGGAATAATCATCCTCCTTTTCAAGCAAATTACCCGCCCTTAAATCAAATGCAATACCCACCCTTCAACCAAATGAACTTCCCACCCATGTAGCAACCAAACCCCCCCTTTTTCAATCCTACAATATGGAATCCCTAGGCTCTACAACAATCTTATTTCAATCAATGGAACCCAAACTAGATAGCTCATAAAATCCCATTTCCAAACCAATTCCCACAGTATCAGCAATCTGTCTCCCTACCATCAAATGCTCCACTGAATAACCAGACAATGAGACCCCAGCTGCCTATGCAACCGAACCCCAACCCTAATAATAATAAAGCTCTGCAGGTCATTGATATTCAAAACGAGCTTGTTTTCCCTATGCAATGTAATGATATTCATTTGCGCTCTGGGAGAATAGTTGAACCCATTATTGACGACATTACTTTTTCTGACTCTGATAAAGAGGAGATAGGAAAAGATAAGTCATCTAATAACAATGTTGGAACAGTTGAGTCATCCTCTAGTAAAACTGCTAAAGCAGCAGAGCTGCCATTCCCTAAACGTCTGGCTCTTACCAAGACACTTGAGCCACCTGCTTTTAACCTCTTAAGAGAATTGCAGAATATGTATGTTAAAATTCCACTCTTACAAGCACTTAGAGATGTACCAATTTATGCTAGAACTATTAGAGACATTTGCATTAAGACACCTGGAAGGAAAGCTAAAGATCCCCTCAAAGTTCATGTGATGGGTGATATGGCTGCTTTAATGTCAGGAAAAACCCCTCCTGTGAAATATGGTGACCTTGGTCATCCTACGGTTACAATACAGATTGGAAAAACGTTTGTTTCCAGAGTTATAGTAGATCTAGGTGTTGCTATAAATATTATGACACTTGAAACTGCACAGTTATTACAGTTAAAGAATGTAATTAGAGAAACCCCAACCATTCTTGAACTAGCTGACCGTTCCACAATCAAACCAGAAGGAGTTATTGAAGACCTGATAATTTCAGTCGAATCTTGGAACTACCTAGCTGATTTTGTTGTATTACAGAACTAAAACAAAGTTGGGGGGACATCCATTGATTTTAGGGAGACCTTGGCTGGCTACAACAGATGCCTTCATCAGCTGTAGATGAGGTTCAATGACAATTTCTAACGGATGTGAAACCAAGCAACTTACTCTTTACCCTCATGCTACACCTATGATTAACAATGATAACTTTGTATGGTTATACTATGAGGATGATGAGACCCAACCCATATTGACTGTTGGACAAGCCTTAACTTTTAAAGATACAACCGAGGATGAACTAATTAGTAATTTTATTTCCGAACTTTCTTCGGTTAACTTTGAAACACATGATCACTTGACTACAATATTGGAACCTGAATCAAAACAAAACCTTAAAACTGAAAATTCATCTCACACATCAGCTGATATCTCCTCCAAGAGTATAATAGTAGAAATCGAGCCTGGAAAAACATTAAATATAAACCCTAACCTAACAGATGTTGAAACACAACAGTTAATGAAGTTACTTCGTGAGAATAAGGAAGCATTCGCATGGGACTACACAGATATGAAGGGAATCTTTCCTGAATTATGTACTCATCGTATTTATATCAAAGAGGGGTCTCACCCAGTCTGTCAACCCCAGTGACGAATGAATCCTAATTTAAGGGAAATTGTTAAAGAAGAACTTCAAAAATTGTTGAATGCAGGATTTATATATCCTATATCTGATAGTGAATGGGTTTCTCCATTAGTGATTGTACCTAAGAAAAATGGGAAATGGAGAGTGTCTGTGGATTATAGAGCTCTAAATAAAGCCACTCAGAAAGATCATTTCCCCTTACCATTTATTGATCAGGTGCTAGACAATTTGTCAGGAAAGTTTTCCTTTTTGGATGGTTTTAGCGGATATAACCAGATCAAGATTGCACCCCAAGACCAAGACAAGACCACTTTTACTAGTCCATGGGGGACTTTTGCCTATAGAGTTCTTCCATTTGGGCAATGTAATGCTCTAGCAACATTTCAAAGAGCAGTGATAGGAATTTTCTCTGATATGCTTAATGAATCCTTAGAAATATTTATGGATGACTTTACTCCTTATGGTGTGACTTTTGAAGATGGATTACGAAAACTTGATAAAGTACTTAAATGATGTATAGAAGCTCATATTGCCTTAGGTACTAAAAAATTCCAGATGATGATGAATCAAGGCATTGTATTGGGACACTTCATCTCATTCCTAGGAATTCAAGTTGATCCAGCTAAGGAGCAGGTAATTCAGACTCTTCTTATCCCTAAAACACAAACTGATGTAAGAAGTTTTTTAGGACATGTTGGATACTATAGAAGATTTATCAAGGATTTTTCTAAAATAGCTTCTCCTTTGTTTCTGTTACTTATGAAAAATGTTAAATTCAAGTCGACTGATGCTTGTCAAAAAGCATTTAATGAACTTAAACATCAATTGTCTACAGCCCCTATCTTAAGAGGACCTGATAGGGCACTGCCCTTTCATATATCCTCTGATGCTTCAGATACTGCAATTGGAGTTGTCTTGGGTCAAGAAGAAAACAATCTTCCTTATGCTATCTATTTTATTAGTAAAAATATGACCCCTGCTAAACTTAATTACATAGTTACCGAAAATGAATTTTTAGCAGTCATTTATGCTATAAATAAGTTTCGACATTATATTACCGGTTACACTACTTTTGTTCATACTGATCACTCGGCCATTAAGTATTTAATGAACATATTATTTACAAATGCTCGAGTTACCAGATGGTTATTATTACTACAAGAATTTGATATTACAATTGTAGATCGACCAGGTAAAGAAAATGTAGTTGCTGATTTCCTTTCTCGAATAAAAACTGATGAGAACACTCCAGTAGATGATTCCTTTCCTGATGAATATTTATTTGCAGTATCTGCTCACTCACCTTGGTATGCAGACATTGCCAATTATTTATTTGCAGGGAAACTACCATCACACCTGTCACACAGAGATAAAAGAAAGACCATTCAACAAAGTGCTAGGTATAGCTAGATAAGTGGGTGTCTTTTTCACACAGGATTTGATCAAGAAATTCGGAGATGCATCAGAGAAGATGAGGTTTATGATATATTGAAGGCTGGTCATGATGGCCCTTGTGGAGGGCATTTTGCTGATAAAAGAACAACACATAAGGTTCTTAGAATGGGTTATTATTGGCCCTCACTTTTCAAGGATACAAAGAAATATTTTAGGGCTTGTGATAGCTATCAGAGAATGGGCCAACCTAATCACAGGAATGAAATGCCACTGAACCCCCAGGTAATACTTGAACCCTTTGAAATATGGGCTCTAGATTTCTTAGGTCCCATCAACCCTCCATCCAATCAAAAAGTTTATATACTGGTTTGCAAAAATTATATGACTAAATGGGTGGAATCTAAGGCACTCCTTAGAGCTAATGAAGAACCTGTCTTAACCTTTTTATTTGAAGAAATCTTTGTTAGGTTTGGATTGCCTAGAGAACTAGTCACATATGGAGGACCTCGCTTCAAGTCTCATGGCTTTAAAGATACACTTCAGAAATATCACATTAAGCATAAAATGACTACGCCTTATCACCCCTAGACCAATGGGTAGGTGGAAAGTACGAATAAACTCATAGAAGCCATTTTAACAAAAATGGTAAAGGAGAATAGAAGGGATTGTTTTCAAAGGTTGCCGGAAGCATTATGGGCTTACAGAACTTCTTAGAGGAATACTACGGGTTTTTCACCTTATGAATTAGTTTATGGTAAAAGTGTTGTTTTTCCTGTGGAATTTGAAATCAAAACCATAAGGACTGCTTTAGTTGTTAACCTTGACTTGACTGATGCACAAACAGCTAGGTTGCAGCAGCTTCAGGAATTGGATGAAAATAGGTTGGATTCCATCCATCAAACAACTATGATACAACAGCAAAGAACCAGGTGGCATGATAAAACCATTAAGCATAAGCAGTTCCAAAAATGTAATTGGGCTCTACTGTATGACTCCCGTTTTGGAAATTTTCAAGGAAAATTAAGAACAAGGTGGCTAGGACCTTATGAAGTAGATATTGTTTTCCCAAATGGAACAGTCAGACTCCTAACAATTGATGATTCTAGAACACCATTGTTAGTGAATGGGTATCGGCTCCGTTTGTATCAACAACCTATTTCTAAAGAGGATTTCAAAGCCACTTGCATGATAGATATACATTATGTCTTTTTGGGTGAATCTGATATCCCTCATTGCACTTAGTTTTTCTCTTTATATATTTATTTTTTAGATTAGATTTCTTAACTAATAATCCTTGTCAAGGGTTGCCATGTTACAATTAACTATTTTGCAGATCTTAACTTCAGAGGCTGGCTTAGAAGAATAATTTCAATACAGGAAGGATCAAGCTTCAGCTTGGGAAACATTGCCATTTCACTTCAAATCATAATCCATTCCCTCTCACTTCCCTTCAACAACATTTTCCCACCATTTCCCGTTGCTGAAACACCATTTCCCATTGCTGAAACAACATTTTCCGTTGTTGAATACCATTTCCCATTGCTGAAACACCATTTTCCGTTGCTGAAATACCATTTCCCGTTGCTGAAACACCATTTCCCGTTGCTGAAACACCAATATTTTCCATTTTTCCTAAGCACCAATTTTCCCATTTTTCCCGAGAGTGAACCATTACTTTCTCTAAAAAATGATGGATACACATCACTCTTCATTAAATAAATCAACCATTTATCCTGATAATTATGTTCCTTCACTATTACTTCTCGTGAATATAGAAAACCTTGTGTATAAAACCCTCATACTTTATAAACCCTTTTTTATGACCATTGGCGATCTATTAATGACAAGATTATATTTTTCGCACAACAACCAAAGGTAAAATGTTAAGGTATGCGTGTTTATGTGTAAATATTAAATTGTAGTTAATGAGAAGATATTGATATGATTGCCAAAATCACCGTACATTCAAGCATATCATTCTAGCCGCAGTTGGGGGGGAATACCAAAATATTGCAATCATTACATAATACATCGATTACTGTCATTTCTTACTTCTCGCGGCAGTGTCTCGTCACCCCGTCTCTGTCTTATCATGTCATAACTTCATTTGCAACAACCTACTCTGTTTCGACTGCGGAAACTCGGCTCTGCACTCTGCATTTTTCTGAACTAGTAACTATGGGAGGAAATGCTGTTAGACATGAACCTAGATCAATGACTTTATTGGAACTTTACTAGGAGGTATACCAAATCTTTCTACAAGCAGGATGGGTGGACTATTTCTGAAGGCTTCCAGATTTTGATTCTCAGCAAGTTCTGGAATTCGCATGCAATTTGAGGGAAGGATACTCTACTGTTCAAGGAGTGTGAATTCTAGTAACAGATGAGGATATAGCGTAGGCTTCAGGGTTACCAACCAATGGTACTCATTGGTTCAACCGGAAACACCTCATTCTCAATGCACAGCAAGCTTTTCTTCTACGAGGCGAGTGCATCGAACCTAAAGGCAGGGGTGTTGCACTTAGTTCACTACCACCACCATGGACGAAGGTTACAGAGTTCATTAAGCACTACTTCACCTGTCAGGGATGTTATCAGGTAGTGTACCAGCATGACTTTGTGTTATTGAATCATTTAAGACGTGGTCATTTAATAAATATGCCATACTATCTGCTTGGTTGTATAAAAAATATGTCACACTATTCCGTGAATGCAAGGCACCCACTCCTCTCTCTCACGCACATCGTTTTGTTCAAATCTTAATTCATAGAGGCTTTTCCCTACACAATCCCCCTCCCCTTAACAACCCTCCCCAGCAAGCTGCTGAAATCCTTCAACCAGCAGAAGAAAACCTCCAGCAAGCTTCCAAAATTCAGCAACCAATAGCTGAAACACCCCAATTGAGCACTGAAAACCCGCAACAAACCCCACCCCTTAATGAAGTTGAATCATCCACTCCCATCATCCATATTCCCACCGATAATTTGGATGACAATACCCCCATTATTATGCTCAAAAGGAAAACACAAGAGAAAGCTGCAACCCCACTAAAGAGAAGAACGAGGGCCTCAATTAAGGAAGCCACTATTTCTAATAGTCCCCCTACCCTGAGGAAAAATGCTCGTAAGAGAAAAATCACTGTTTTTCCTACCTCCTTACCTCGGTGATGAACAAGGACATCTACAGCAACTGAGGCCATCACCCCCAATTTCCCACCTATCATCCTAAACTATCTTACTTCACCTAGCCCTGAACCCTCACCTTCCTCACCCTCGGGTATTGAAATGCAAAGCGTTCATGATTTTGTGACATCAGTGTTTTCAAAAGATGCAGTTGCTCCACAAGAACCAGCTCCTGAGTTATCAGAAGTAGACACCCAAGATGATATACGACATGTGGCTTCTCCACAAGAACTAGCCACTGACTTAACAGGTGTTACACAAGAACCACATGTTGGGAAACAAAAGGAAGACTATGTAGGTGTGGTTGTTACACAAGAACCAGCCACTGACTTAATAGGTGATACACAAGAACCACCTGTTGAGAATGAAAATGATGAATTTGCCACCAAACAACGATCCTCCCATCCACCGGAACCTGCAACTGCTACAGAAGGCCCGGTTACTTTAACCTCCCTTCAGGAAGAAAACAAGTTTTTGAAATCTGAAATTGAGGCTTATAAGCAAGAGTTAACAAGGCAAGGTGTTATCCAAGAATAGTGTCCACTTGGATGCTGCTATTCCCACTAAGATGGGTGGCTATCTTAGAAACAAACAATCAAAGTCTACTGTTGTTTCCTTTTATGAAAATAGACAAGAGGAGGAACAAGAAGACCAACCTGTGTCTTGCGCTTGATTTCCTCTCCTTCTTGATAGAGCTTCGCTACTTCTTCTTTGTTTTCCCAGCTTCAAAAGAACCTGTGGAATCACACCAACATACTACTATGCAAGAAACAAGGATCTAAAATCATAAATAATACGTTAGATGTGTATTAACCATATACATGCATATATAAACAAGTACATAAGAATATGGAAGGAAACAATAATAGCTTTATTCAGATGAAAAGTAGCAAGAAGATTACAACCATGTGCTCTGACCCAGCATCATCCTCCAGCTTAGAAGCCCTTATTCACCTCAAGAAAAGCTAGATCACCCAACATTGTGAATATACACCATAATACCAACAACACTTCTCTATAAGATACAAAATTCCAGCCTCTGGATCTTTGTGATGAGGGATCCATATATAGATGATTACAGAGAGGTGAGTCATCTTCTGGGATCTTGATTAGTGTCTTCTCTTCTAATAGTTCGTGCTTTCCACTTGAGAATGATGATCTCTTACTTAACCCTGGTCGAAAATGGAGAGGCAAGTGTCAGAGGGGAAGCTTATGGAAGATTCCATGATCTTCCACCTCGCATTTTTGTCCCTGCCATTTGTCCATTCCTGACCATCGCACCCTACAGAGGAGCAAATCAGTATGCATCGCACCTTGTACACTGGGAAGGTGATATGCATTGTACCCCCTGCATTGAGATTTCAGTATGGTCCAGTTTTGACCATTTATGAGCAGGTTTCAGTTGAGAACTTCTGGGAGATGATGTAATCAGTTGACCTTGTTCCTTTAGGCAGTGAAGCAACACTTTTAGGGACTTAGGAGCCCTTAGTTTATGGATATTTATGATTTGGGTTGAAGTGCCCAAAAATTTCTATAACAGTTTCCCCCTAAAGCATGAGGTCGTTAATATTTTTGATGTCGGGTGAAATGCTTTACTATGAGGATCTGAAGTTTTTCCGAGCTGGGAGGCGACCTGTAATAAGATACAATACAATACATTATTTTTACAACATTTTTTCATGATCTAGCTGAGGCGGGCATTCCCATGCTCAACTTTATAAATTCATTTTCATGTACATAGGACAGACAATCATTTGTGTGGTAGACTGATGATTTAGACTCATCATCCTTTGATTTGGATGATCATCTGTTTGGCAATGATGTAGACTTGATGTCTTTATATTCCTGAATATATCGCAGCCCGGATGGATGAAACTAGATCCGGGGTCTTCAAAACTCTTTCAATCTTCACTCAGAGTACAAGTCAATCCATGTGAAAAAATGTTCTGGATTCGAACATGGAAAGACATTGCCTAATTACCAGCCAATGATGTAAGCTGTTAACAGGCGCAAGAGGAATCACCAATAATGACAATGACCCTCAAGGTACTATAGTACAATTCACGTGGCGTGAAAAAGGACTTGGCGTCGAACACCATGTAAAATCTCTTGGTCGAAGGCCATTGATGTAAACCTATTGCCGAAAGTGAGAAACTTGCCATTGAGGCATGCAAGCTTCAAAGTACTGAAAGGGTTGTTCCTA
>APFE031009186.1:31701-88879 GCA_000404065.3 Pinus taeda
ATGAGGTCGTTAATCTTTTGATGTCGGGTGAAATGCTTTATCATGAGGATCCGAAGTTTTTTCGAGCTGGGAGGTGACTTGTAATAAGATACAATACAATACATTATCTTCATAATATTTTTCATGATTTAGTTGAGGCGGGCATTCCCATGCTTAGATTTATAAATTCATTTTCATGTACATAGGACAGACAATCATCTATGTAGCAGACTGATGATTCGGACTCATCATCCTTTGATTTGAATGATCATCTATTTGGCAATGATGTACATTTGATGTCTTTATATTCCTAAATATATCGTAGCCCGGTTGGATGAAACTAGATCCGGGGTCTTCAAAACTCGTTCAATCTTCACTCGGAGTACAAGTCGATCCATGTGAAAAATGTTATAGAGTCGAGCATGGAAAGACATCGCTTGATTACCAGCCAATGATGTAAGATGTTAACAGGCGCGAGAGGAATCACCAACAATGACAATGAGCCTCAAGGTACTACAATACAATTCGCGTGGTGTGAAAAAGGACTTGGCATTGAAAACCACGCAAAATCTCCCGGTCGAAGGCCATTAATGTAAACATGTCGCCGAAAGTGAGAAACTTCCCATTGAGGCATGCAAGCTTCAAAGTATTGAAAGGGTTATTAGCACTTGGAATTTCACCTCAGGCTGAAAAAGGTAAACTCCAAGGCAACATCAAACCACTTAGCCTCGTACCTAGCCCTACGGGGCAGGAGAGGGCTCTCTCCGGTCTATCTCGGCAAAGATATTCAATGGGCAGAGATAACCAATAGAGAACACTGATTTTAGGCTAGTAAAATGATAAAAGGGGTTTTTTGTAAAATGATGGGGTTTTTCTGGGCTGCATGGGGCAAAGGAACAGCTTGAACAGAGAAATGTAATAAAAAACACAGGCTATCCCCTGAGGCAAGGTAGGCAAGAAATTTAACATCAAATTTAGATTAAATGGAATGGCAAGACTGCTGAGGAGCTGACAAGGGCATAGAGGATGAATCCTTGTCAAACAGAAGAAAACATTAAATATGAACAAACTTATAGGAAGAGCATAAAATGATGAAAATGAGAAATTGGGGGTTGCCCAAAATCCCAAATTCTTTAAAATCTCGATCCTAGGCGACTAAGCCCCGTGGGAAGCGTTTTAAACTTTTAATGTTATTAACGTGGATTTTCATTGGAATCTAACATCACTTTAATCATCATCGAAAACATGCAATGTAATTATAAAACAGTAATAACAATATATGGATTTTAACTTAATACGGCACCACTAATCCCAACTCCGATTTGTATTTTCTTTTACTTAAAACATTCGACCTGTAACAGACCTTCTTCTTTCAAGAAATCTAAGTCCTGTTCATATCCATGATATCCAGGCACAACAGGAACACCTGCTTCACTCATTATCCTCTTAGATGCACTTTTATCCGCCATATCTAGTATCGTTGAAGTAGGGGGTCCAATAAATATCAGCCCCTTTGTTTCACAGTGTTCTGCAAATTCAATATTTTCAGAGAGAAATCCATAACCAGGGTGGATAGCAGGAGCTTTAGTGCGGCGTGCAGCATTGAGAATGGCAGAGGCATTCAAGTAACTGGAGCGTGCAGAAGCGGGGCCAATGTAAACAACTTCATCCGCCTGTTCTACATGAAGGGCATTCTTGTCTACCTCGCTGTACACGGCCACCATCTTTATTCCCAGATTCCTTGCGCTCCTGATGACGCGGCAGGCTATTTCCCCTCTATTTGAGATCAAAATCTTTTCAATCGGCGGGCTGGAGGGTGAGGCCGTGCTGCTGCTGGTGCTGGGCCTCGTCAGCAGCGGGAATTTCTTCAAAGGAAATCTTCTTGCAGCGATCCTTGCTATCCCCATTGCAATTACGGTTCTCCCTCTTCTCCTCTCGCCCTTCTAGAGCTGTGCTTCTTCCTCTGCGCTGCACGCCGTCTTCAACAAACATTTACGTATAACAGATACATGATATTTGGATCGCCATATATAACAGTTAAACGATATTTAGATCAACAAGCTTGAACACAAGATTTAACTTAATTATACAATACACACAGGCATACACAATACTAGAACATGTTTCATATATATATACAGAAAAAATTACATTCCAGGCTAAGGCATTTCAGCCTTAAAACCCAGCTCACAATCGACTACATCTTGCTCACTCACTATTTTACTCACAAATAACATATATCTCTCACACCCCATCACATTACATTTATATAAGATGCATTAAGAAGGATGATCAGATTCTTTCCTAGTTTTTCTATAATGAAAGCTTTCCAAAAAAATGTGCATGGCTGTTATCAATAGCAAGTCTCCTCAAGACATATCCGTTTTAAAGCTATTTTAAATTTATCTGCTTTAAATCTGCTTTAGCTCTGATTTAAGGTAGATTTTCCTATTTTTCTCCTTCGATTCAGCTTTGCTGTCCACGTAGGCTTTGCTCTGCTTTGTTGCTGGTTGCTCCTGCATCAGACTCCTGAGGCACAAAAATTTATAACCTCCTGGTCATATGCTTCTCCTGGTCTTTAGCAATTTTATCCACTGCATTCCTTCACTAGAACTTTGTGAGCTGCAACCAACCTCTGCAGTAACAGCTTCCTTTGTTACACGATACCTCACCAAGCCCTCCTCACTCAGTCTTTTGGCATCCTTCTCTAGGTTGCTGCAAATCTTCTCACCTTCCGCTGCCGCCATCTGCACAATAGCAATACCATAAACTCTCCATATTTAACACAACTTTACCTCTTTCAGCTTCTACTCACATTCTTCTTTCTTCTCTCAGCAATCCTTTCCCTACTCTGATACCATCTAATGAAAATGAGAAATTGGGGGTTGCCCAAAATCCCAAATTCTTTAAAATCTCGATCCTAGGCGACTAAGCCCCGTGGGAAGCGTTTTAAACTTTTAATGTTATTAACGTGGATTTTCATTGGAATCTAACATCACTTTAATCATCATCGAAAACATGCAATGTAATTCGAAAACATTAATAACAATATATGGATTTTAACTTAATACAGGACCACTAATCCCAACTCCGATCTGTATTTTCTTTTACTTAAAACATTCAACCTGTAACAGACCTTCTTCTTTCAAGAAATCTAAGTCCTGTTCATATCCATGATATCCAGGCACAACAGGAACACCTGCTTCACTCATTATCCTCTTCGATGCACTTTTATCCCCCATATCTAGTATCGCTGAAGCAGGGGGTCCAATAAATATCAAACCCTTTGTTTCACAGTGTTCTACAAATTCAGTATTTTCAGAGAGAAATCCATAACCAGGGTGGATAGCAGGAGTTTTAGTGCGGCGTGCAGCATTGAGAATGGCAGAGGCATTCAAGTAACTGGAGCGTGCAGAAGCGGGGCCAATGTAAACAGCTTCGTCTGCCTGTTCTACATGAAGGGCATTCTTGTCTACCTCGCTGTACACGGCCACTGTCTTTATTCCCAGATTCCTTGTGCTCCTCATGACACGGCAGGCTATTTCCCCTCTATTTGAGATCAAAATATTTTCAATCGGCGGGCTAGAGGGTGAGGCCGTGCTGCTGCTGGTGCTGGGCCTCGTCAGCGGTGGGAATTTCTTCAGAGGAAATCTTCTTGCAGCGATCCTTGCTATCCCCATTGCAATTACGATTCTCCCTCTTCTCCTCTCGCCCTTCTCTAGCTGTGCTTCTTCCTCTGCGCTGCACGCCGTCTTCAACAAACATTTACATATAACAGATACATGATATTTGGATCGCCATATATAATAGTTAAACGATATTTAGATCAACAAGCTTGAACACAAGATTTAACTTAATTATACAATACACACAGGCGTACACAATACTAGAACACATTTCATATATATATACAGAACAAATTACGTTCCAGGCTAAGGCATTTCAGCCTTAAAACCCAGCTCACAATCGACTACATCTTGCTCACTCACTATTTTACTCACAAATAACATATATCTCTCACACCCCATCACATTACATTTATATAAGATGCATTAAGAAGGATGATCAGATTATTTCCTAGTTTTTCTATAATGAAAGCTTTCCAAAAAAACGTGCATGGCTGTTATCAATAGCAAGTCTCCTCAAGACATATCCGTTTTAAAGCTATTTTAAATTTATCTGCTTTAAATCTGCTTTAGCTCTGATTTAAGGTATATTTTCCTATTTTTCTCCTTCGATTCAGCTTTGCTGTCCACGTAGGCTTTGCTCTGCTTTGTTGTTGGTTGCTCCTGCATCATAAAATATTATGAATTCTACCTAATCACTTCATTTGCTCAATTGGAAATGATCATGAAGCGAAATGAAAATATAACAGGTTACATTTGAAATAGAAGGAAAACTTATGCTAAATTGTTATACCACAGGAATCTCAGGGGTCAGAGCTGTATTTTTCATTAAATCTCTGTCAAAGACTGTACAATAAAATCTCTTTGTTCTCCACCAGCTCTCAGAATTCTTCCTCTCACCCTCTCACTAACTTTTACAAATGATTTTTAATACATTAAATAAGACTGTTGTAGGAGAAAACAGATCAACCCAAAAACCTAGGCGTTGTTTCACCTGAAGTTATATAAATAGAACAAAGAACAACTTTCTCCTAAAAATGAAGATCATTCCCCTTGAAATCCTCTGATGACTAATAAACTGGAGCGCAAATCTTTTTGACTTATTAACTGAGGTCTTGAAATAGGAAATTGGTTCCTATTTTTCTGTTGCGGTTGATGTCTTTGTGGATTCCATATCTAAAGAAGAAATCCCTTTTATTGTATGTTATTGGGGCGCCTGCATCATTCGTGAAAGTGGCGGTGGTGATGAGGGCGGACCTTTTGAGTAGCATGGATGAGAGTACGGGGGAAGTTGCGCTGCCGCAATACAACATCCACACCAGTAGTTAAAACTTTCATTACGTCTTTTTCATTTGCTAGGTTGGGTTCAATCGCAGTTCCCCAAAACTGGGAAAAACAATCCCATTCTTCCTCTTCCAGCACCTTCCTGTCTTTATCATTTAACCTGAACTTTCATAATTGGACATGACTGTCGGTAACCACGATGTGATAGAAAATATAAGTAGAATCTGTGGAATTGGGCCTTTCACGACTACAACAATAAATCCCCATTCAGAAATATGAATATATAGGTTCCAGAATCTAATGACCCAATGGCAACTGCAACATAATCGCGCCACTCACATCTCCGGTAAACGCATTGATTTAGGATTGATAATTCAACTACATCAGTGTTGTTGTGAACTAAGCATGACTCTGCATGACATTAACAAAAATGAGTACCGCAACTTCTGTCTCACAAACAGAACAACAAATTGGCTTGAAAACTCCATCTCCTAATTTTTATTTGCATCTTCAGGCAAGCTGTTACAATTTCTGTTGTATTAATTGCTTCGTTTCTTACAATCTTTTTTCTGCCTCATGCTTTCTGCAGGCCTGCTAATCTCTGGTTTTCAACAACTTTACAGTTCATAGAAAACATAACCCGGTACTAAGTTACACATATTTCATGTCTTTGGAAGTCAATACAAAGAGTCGTAAAGCACATTGAACAGCTGAGCAATGCATCAGATTCTGAATATCTTCTCTCTCCGGCAGAGAAGCTGGTAAGTGTTTCGTCAAGTCTGACAATAGTGAGAATAGCAGAGGAGTATTTGCATCAAGGACTTGTCCAGTAGCTTCAGCTAACAAAGAACTAAAGCACAATGCTTGTCCTACCTGAATTGAAAAGTTAATTAGACTCTCTAACTCATGAACCTGTTTCAAATAATAATTCCTTTCCCTCCAATTATGCATACGTGCAGAGAGGACCTCAAGATATTCCTTGTTGGAACGAAATGTAGTATCGATGCAGCTCAAAAGAGCAGTCAGATGCTCTCGAATAATACCATCAAGTTTATCAACACCATATGAACCAAACATCCGAACAAAATCCTTGAGTTCGGAAAGGCTTGTTACCGCCTCAGCAAAGTACCCCCCAACTGGTCTTGCACTCTTGAAGCACTTATCTATAGGTGTAAATAAAATACCAGCACCATTTACATCTTTAACAACATTCTCTAGGTACCAATAACAGATAATTTGAAATTGTTGTGCCTGTGTTCTGTACAGGTTTCTCAAAAGTATGCAAGCCATGTATGGGTCCAGAAAATGCCTCACACAACAACGCCTTCCCGCATACCCTGAGTTAAATCCATACTTACATGTTGTTCAACTAGATGAACTATATTCATATGACGGTGAACCAATGACTCCAGAACAGAAGGTCGTTGAAGGTCCCTATCAATTTTTAAAATTGTAATCAACCTTTTCTTGAAGTTGTTTAGTACACAATCCCTCAGGTACTCTCTTAGAACAAAGACATGGTTCAAAATACATATTGACTCCATTTCATTCAACACTGAGCAGAGACTTGTCAACCTTTGCACTGCAGCCTCCAACATTTTAATGGTATCTTTATTTGCAGGTTCACTCTCCTTTCCTGGAAAAGGCTAATCTGAACTTCTCTTCATTAACTTGGTAGAAGGCATGGCAACGTTGGCTGCATGATTCATGCGAATAGCTGCTTGCTCTGGTAGGAGATTTGGATTCTAAGGAACCAAAACCCACTTTCAAAATCCAGAATATTGATAAGCCCTTCCAATCCTCCCATGATGGATTCTATAAGCGACTCTACATATGACACTGCATCCCGGCCTATTTTAAAAAACTCCTCAGGCATACTGACACATTATTTGGAAAATTGCTGCCATTTGAAGAGCTGGAGAATAAATTACATATTCTAAAACAACACAGTTAATGATTTCTTCTTCAAAACAGGGTTTTGAAGAAGAATCAATCTCACACTGACATAAGACAGAGTCTAACATCGGCTCCACTTGGGATGGCAGTTGCCGCTTCGTGGAGGTGCCAAGAACCGCAGAACTTTGGGAGAGCAAACAGTGCCTCCATCCATTGGCCAATGGAGTCCATTATTTCAAGAAATCAACACAACTGAAGACTCAACTTATTAACTGGAAACTGACTGAATTGCTTGAAAGACTAATTCGGCAAACCTCACACTAAAACTGTAATGAAATTGGAACAAGATGTTGCCTTATGGCTGCTTATTTATTTACAGAATCTACCCTACTTTGTTGTACAAACAATAGATTAGGTAATACTAAAATGCCAGATTAACCTTTCAAGTAAACCTGAAAATGATGCCGGTTGAGAATTCTTCTGCCAGGACACAGATGTAATTGCTGTCAGCCCTTCATGCACATAATGACCCTGGTCACGGAAAAGACAACCTGATCTATCAATCAAACTGTAAAATGAGTCCATGTATGCCGCAATAGGATCACGGAAGCCAGACTCTGTTGGCTGCCCCAACTCTGCAATACATACTTCCAGCTGCACACTGTCAATGTAAACATCTATAGGCAAGTCTGTTATTTCTTGTTTTAATGGAGGAAGGATTTCCAAGAACTTTTAGGGTCTTGGAAATCATATGACTAAATCTACTCATCTAGACGCTGAATCTCCTTCTCGATTCTTTCAACAATTAACTCGAACCAAGGGAACTTTGAAGATTTCGACCATTGAAGCAAGGCACTGAAAACATCTTCATCAAATTTAGTATCTGCTAACTCATTTCTTATTTCTTCTACAGCTTCACACAGGGTAAGGTTTGCCACATACCCTACCATTGCATGAATGAATCAACAAGCACTGGTATGTTTGTATTGAATTGGAGTCGCTAGGTGAATGGTTCAGCCTGCATATGTGTCTGACTGCTGTCCACCATCAGCATCAGATCTGCAATTTGAGTTCATGTACTGGGACAAGACAATCAACAAGTCGAATTTTCTTCCCCAGTATGGTTGCCAATATGTTAGCCTTGAAATTTCACCTCAGGCTGAAAAAGGTAAACTCCAAGGCAACATCAAACCACTTAGCCTCGTAGCTAGCCCTGCGGGGCAGGAGAGGGCTCTCTCTGGTATATCTCGGCAAAGATATTCAACAGGCAGAGATAACTAATAAAGAACACTAATTTTAGGCTAGTAAACTGATAAAAGGGGTTTTCAGTAAAATGCTGGGGTTTTTCTGGGCTGCATGGGGCAAAGGAACAACTTGAACAGAGAAATGTAATAAAAAACACAGGTTATCCCCTGAGGCAAGGTAGGCAAGAAATTTAACGTCAAATTTAGATTACATGGAATGGAAAGACTGCTGAGGAGCTGACAAGGGCATCGAGGATGAATCCTTGTCAAACAGAAGAAAACATTAAATATGAACAAACTTATAGGCAGAGCATAAAATATTATGAATTCTACCTAAACACTTCATTTGTTCAATTGGAAATGATGATGAAGCGAAATGAAAACATAACAGGTTACATATGAAACAGAAGGAAAACTTATGCTAAATTGTTATACCACAGGAATCTCAGGGGTCAGAGATGTATTTTTCATTAAATCTCTGTCAAATACTATACAATAAAAGCTCTCTGTTCTCCACCAGCTCTCAGAATTCTTCCTCTCACCCTCTCACTAACTTTTACAAATGATTTTTAATACATTAAATAAGACTGTTGTAGGAGAAAACAGATCAACCCAAAAACTTGGGTGTTGTTTCACCTGAAGTTATATAAATAGAACAAAGAACAACTTTCTCCTAAAACTGAAGATCATTCCCCTTGAAATCCTCTGATGACTAATAAACTGGAGCACAGATCTTTTTGACTTATTAACTGAGGTCTTGAAATAGGAAATTGGTTCCTATTTTTCTGTTGCGGTTGATGTCTTTGTGGATTCCATATCTAAAGAAGAAAGCCTTTTTATTGTAAATATCTGTTATTGGGGCGCCCGCATCATTCGTGAAAGTGGCGGTGGTGATGAGGGCGGACCTTTTGAGCAGCATGGATGAGAGTACGGGGGAAGTTGCGCTGCCACAATACAACATCCACACCAGTAGTTAAAACTTTCATTACGTCTTTTTCATTTGCTAGGTTGGGTTCAATCGCAGTTCCCCAAAACTGGGAAAAACGACCCCATTCTTCCTCTTCCAACACCTTCCTGTCTTTATCATTTAACCTTAACTTTCATAACTGGACATGACTGTCGATAACCGCGATGCAATAGAAGATATAAGGAGAATCCGTGGAACTGGGCCTTTCACGACTACAACAATAAATCCCCATTCAGAAATATGAATATATAGGTTCCAGAATCTAATGACCCAATGGCAACTGCAGCATAATCGCGCCACTCACATCTCCAGTAAAGGCATTGATTTAGGGTTGATAATTCAACTACATCAGTGCTGTTGTGAACTAAGCATGACTCGGCATGACATTAACAAAAATAAGTACCGCAACTTCTGTCTCACAAACAGAACAAAAAACTGGCTTGAAAACTCCATCTCCTAATTTTTATTTGCATCTTCAGGCAAGCTGTTACAATTTCTGTTGTATTGATTGCTTCGTTTCTTACAATCTTTTTTCTGCCTCATGCTTTCTGCAGGCCTGTGTAATCTCTGGTTTTCGACAACTTTAGAGTTCATAACAAACATAACCCGGTACTGAGTTACACATATTTCATGTCTTTGGTACCCAATACAAAGAGTCGTAAAGCACACTGAACAGCTGAGCAATGCATCAGATTCCAAATATCTTCTCTCTCCGGCAGAGAAGCTAGTAAGTGTTTCGTGAAGTCTGGCAATAGTGAGAATAGCAGAGGAGTATTTGCATCAAGGACTTGTCCAGTAGCTTCAGCTAATAGAGAAATAAAGTACAATTCCTGTCCTACCTGAATTGAAAAGTTAATTAGAGGCTCTAACTCATGAACCTGTTTCAAATAATAATTCCTTTCCCTCCAATTATGCATACATGCAGAGAGGACCTCAAGATATTCCTTGTTGGAACGCAATGTAGTATCGATGTAGCTCAAAAGAGCAGTCAGATACTCTCGAATGATACCATCAAGTTTATCAACACCATATGAACCAAACAACCGAACAAAAGCCTTGAGTTCGGAAAGGCCTGTTACCGCCTCAGCAAAGTACCCCCCAACTGGTCTTGCACTCTTGAAGCACTTATCTATAGGTGTAAATAAAATACCAGCACCATTTACATCTTTAACAACATTCTCTAGGTACAAATAATAGATAATTTGAAATCGTTGTGCCTGTGTTCTGTACAGGTTTCTCAAAAGCATGCAAACCATGTATGGGTCCAGAAAATGCCTCACACAACAACACCTTCCTGCATACCCTGATTTAAATCCATACTTACATGTTGTTCAAC
The DNA here is from genome assembly GCA_000404065.3 of Pinus taeda. Taxonomy (NCBI): domain Eukaryota; kingdom Viridiplantae; phylum Streptophyta; class Pinopsida; order Pinales; family Pinaceae; genus Pinus; species Pinus taeda. The sequence goes on from APFE031009186.1 coordinate 42,034, forward strand.
CAGATGAACTATATTCATATGACGGTGAACCAATGACTCCAGAACAGAAGGCCGCTGAAGGTCCCTATCAATTTTTAAAATTGTAATCAACCTTTTCTTGAAGTTGTTTAGTACACAATCCCTCAGGTACTCTCTTAGAACAAAGACATGGTTCAGAATACATATTGACTCCATTTAATTCAACATTGAGCAGAGACTTGTCAACCTTAGCACTGCAGCCTCCAACATTTTAACGGTATCTTTATTTGCAGGTTCACTCTCCTTTCCTGGCAAAGGCTAATCTGAACTGCTCTTCATTGACTTGGTAGAAGGCATGGCAATGTTGGCTGCATGATTCATGCGAATAGCTGCTTGCTCTGGTAGGAGCTTTGGATTCTAAGGAACCAAAACCCACTTTCAGAATCCAGAATATTGATAAGCCCTTCCAATCCTCCCATGATGGATTTTATAAGCGACTCTACATATGACACTGCATCCCGACCTATTTAAGAAAACTCCTCAGGCATACTGACACATTATCTGGAAAATTGCTGCCATTTGAAGAGCTGGAGAGTAAATTACATATTCTAAAACAAGACATTTAATGATTTCTTCTTCAAAACAGGGTTTTGAAGAAGAATCAATATCACACTGACATAAGACAGAGTCTAACACCTAGGTCGACTTCTTGGATAATGAGCTAATGTCGACAAGAAGTGACCCATCGTAGGAGGTCCTTAATGAATCCAACATCTACGACACATAACGAAGCAAATGATTTTGGAGGTGAAAACGATCTGATGATACAGGGTTCAGGGTGGCGGTCATGAAAGAATGGAGCGTGAATGTATTGCAGCAGGTGAGACATAGGTGAATTCTCTGAATGACTTCTCTTGGACATATCGACGACACTGACGATGTATTGGTAGCATTAACCCCAAATATGGATGGTGTGATAGACCAATGGTGATGACCAGTGAATGAAACAACCCAACCCAGCATGGATGCGGAAGGAAAGTGTCATGTTCAAGAGCGACTTGCTACCAATAAAGTTTCTTCAAGTTTTCTTCCCAATTTTCCCCAGTCATTGCTGACCAGTACCTCTTTATTTTTTTCAAGTTTGAGGAGGATAACATATGCTTGTTCTATAATCTGCCCTTTGGCAGACCTGTCTCAAAATAGGAAACGACTAGCCTTTAGCCTCATCAAGGAAGGGACAATGGTGGATGGCGTGACTACCTTCACACAACTTACAAGGAAGTTTAGGATTCCTTCTTTGTCCATGTGCTTCACTTTCACTGGTTGATGGTGAGCATTCAACATGATCGCCAGAGGTTGATGCTACCAAATTGTGCAAATGAGGAGACCAGTCCCTTAAGATCTGAGGGATGCAGAGACAATCACGGTGATAGTGGTCTCCATTGCAAATGAAACAAGGAGATTTAGGTTTTGACTGTGCGGTGTGAGAATTTTCTTTAGACGATACTTGGTTTCTCCCTTTCAATTTTTGTTCCTTTTTCCTCTTTTCCTTTTTCTCTTTCTACTTCTTCTTCTTCTCGGTTACTTGATTTTTAGCTTTATCGGCTTTATCAAGCGAAGAGGAAGGAGGAGAAGGAGAATTAGATGAAGTAGAAGGTTGGGAGGCAACTCTAGTGTCATCTAGTTGCTGATTAGACTGTTCAGGAATTACGGAATTCTGAAAGACAGAGGTAGAGAAGAGCCAGATAGGCAAACCAATTGTCAATCCTGGAAGTGACAAAGTGGCCAGATGGAGTGGACCGACATCTCCCCAAGAGGAGAAGGGAATAGGATTTCCTTCATGGGAAAATCCTTGGTTGGTAGACTCCATTTTCTCAACCTGAAGATCAACGGGGGGAATTTGTGATGTTATTCCGATTAAAATAAATTTTTAGACGCTTGGACACAACTTGTTTTTTCAATTTTAAAGAGTCGAGAAAAAACAAAAGATGACTCTAGTCAGATTCAATTTTTATTGAGCCTGAAGTGACAAGTACTCAGAGGACCTTTTCCTTTAAGGAGTCTGAAAAGGAGCAAAATGGACTTCTTTGGAGATCTAAGCAGAGAGGATTACCAAACCAATCGCAAAACTGTAGAATACTTTTTACGATACAATAGTCAATCTTCTCAAATGATGTCTTTGGTGCATTGTGATTGATAGGGCGGCAGACATGGTTTCCTAAGGATAAAGGATGTAGCCTATTGTGGTCTCCCAATATATACCCGATGGTACGTGGGAGAACAAGTCTGTACTGGCACTCTCCGTCTCAGAGTGGAGGAATCACCCAACCAACACTAAAAGAAATAGTTACTAGGTTTTAGGACGCCGGAATACGTCTCTAGCCTAGACCTCTAGATGTTGTGCGTTAAGTTCCAAAGGTTGATAGATTCATTGAATTTATTTTAAGTTTATCTTTCTTAACAGTTTTCCTTTCAGGGTCACAATGTGATGTATGTATAATTCCTAAAATGCATTCTAAGATGATAAACAAACATTTGATCTTTCAACAATGAAAATCCTAGCTACTAAAGGGAAGAAAGTCAAGAATCGTTTCTTCACAAAGCACAGAGCACACGCTAAATGCACAGTCCTAAATCAAGCCAAGCAATCAAAATGCAAATGCACATGCATGTATTTGTTTTTAGCTCTCTTAATCTGTGAGTGACATTAAGAAAGCTATGTGCAAAACTGAATTACTTTTAAAGTGACAGTACTCAAAAAAAATCTTTTTAAAAATGTAGTGAAATCAAGAGAGACACTTTGCGATTTTGAAATGGAAATTGCTTTTCGACACTTTAAAACTAATAATTCAAATCCTATGCAACAATAATCGTATAATTGACTATCCACAACAATGGGATTGTTTTCTAAAACTAAAAGTGACAGTTACGACACTTTCAAATCTAGAGACGACAGTTCGACTATGCTACTTGTTGCAAAAGAGAACTAAAAACAATGCGCAATACATAAAAACATTTATAGTTCTTTGCACTAAGGATGCGAAATAATGCAAGAGAAGGGGGTTTTCATAGAAGCACACTGACTACAACAACAAAAGTCTTGAATAAGACTGAAAATAGTGAGAAAAATCCACAACCGGAGGGTAAAGTTAACCCTCCCTAACCATCGCACCTGTTACACAATGAACTCAGTATGCAGCGCACCTACTGCACTTGGGAAGTGCGATGCATATAGACTGCCTTGAAGGCAGGGTGCGATGGTAGTAGTGCGAGACTTTGAACGAGATTTCACTCACAGTTTGCAATCTAGTTCAGGTGTTTAGGCTAAATAAGTAAAGATCAGTGTATGTAAAACATAGGGGTGATCTAAGAGGTTACTGGAGCCACCACTTAGGGCAATTAGATTGCTTGCAGATCTATTGGTTAATTCATAAACAAAACATGGATATAGACTAAAGTAGCATTGATCTACTTTGCATTTGTATGACAAATGTAGTTCGAAGGCTAGTTGGCTTGACTTCAGGCTCCGTCTGTATGTTTATAAAAGAAACAAGGATAGATAGGCTAACAAGTAATCTAGTCGCTCCCCAGTGGAGTCGCCATTTTGTTATCCGGGAATAGTGTCCACTCAGATGCTTCTATTCCCACTAATATGGGTGGCTATCTTAGAAACAAACAATCAAAGTCTACTGTTGTTTCCTTTTATGAAAATAGACGAGAGGAGGAATAAGAATACCAACCTGAGTCTTGCACTTGATTTCCTATTCTTCTTGATAGAGCTTCGCCGCTTCTTCTTTGTTTGCCCAGCTTCAAAAGAACATGTGGAATCACACCAACATACTACTATGCAAGAAACACGGATCTAAATTCATACATAATACAGGATCAGATGTGTATTAACCATATACATGCATGTATAAACAAGTACACAAGAATATGGAAGGAAACAAGAATAGCTTTATTAAGATGAAAAGTAGCAAGAAGATTACAACCATGTGCTCTGACCCAGCATCATCCTCCAGCTAAGAAGCCCTTCTTCACCTCAAGCAAAGCTAGATCACCCAACACTGTGAATGTACACTAGAATACCAACAACACTTCTCTATAAGATACAAAATTCGAGCCTTTGTATCTCTGTGATGAGGGATCCATATATAGATGATTATAGAGAGGTGTGTGATCTTCTGGGATCTTGATTAGTGTCTTCTCTTTGATAGTTCCTGCTTCCACTTGGAGAATGATGATCTCTTACTCATCCCTTGTTGAAAATGGAGAGGAAAGTTTCAGAGGGGAATCTTCTGGAAGATTCCATGATCTTCCACCTCGCATTTTTGTCCCTGCCATTTTTTCATTCCCAACCATCGCACCCTACAGAGGAGAAAATCGGTATGCATCACACCTTGTACACTGGGAAGGTGATATGCATCGCACCCCTTGCATTGAGCTTTCAGTATGGTCTAGTTTTGATCATTTATGAGCAATTTTCATTGGAGAACTTCTGGGACATGATGTAATCAGTTGACCTTCTTCCTTTAGGCAGTGAAGCAACACTTTTAGGGTCTTAGAAGCCCTCAGTTTATGGACATTTATGATTGGTGTTGAAGTGCCCAAAAATATCTATAACACAAGGGAATATTATAAAAAGGAACTCAATATGTACATGTTAGCTCAGGTAGCATATGCAGATGAAAAGAGTGCAGAAAAGGATCAACACAATGAATACATGTGCAATGAATGTGGTGATCTCTGTTCTCGAGCCGGTTATAAGATAATTGAAGTTATGTTGCCTGGATCCAGTCTGGTATCTCCTCCTGTTATAGTTAAAATGGAGCACCCTGCTATTACATAATAACCAACAGGGCCTTCAAAGACGTTGGAGGAGGAAATAAAACCACCCCAGCCTACCCTAGTTGTTACAGAGTAGAAACCAGTACCAAAGTCTTTTAAGACTGCGTGTACCTAGACTGAACCTCGATGTGTAAGCAATGCTCACACTCAGACCTCCAGGTTTCAAGAACTAAGGGACTCATGGAAGACAGAGTATGATCTCTCACAAGGAAAGACATTTCAACAACATAAGTCATTATGGCTCAACCATGCATATAGAAATTGGGAAGTTCTTGAACAGTCTTGTGCACAACACAATGAAAACAAGAAGCTAAAAACCAGATTGTCCCTTATCTTTGACTTGGTTCAAAGTTACTTGCCACTAGGAAACCATATTTTAACTATTCTTTGTTTTTGAGAGAACACTTAGCGTTCCTCCAAATGAAAGAAATCAAAGATGGACGACCTCACCAGGTGTCTACATCTCATTTTTTATTGAGAACTTTGCAGAAGCATTGAATAATGATCAGAACTTGTTGTGTGAACTCTAATTTCACAATGAGGCTATGCCTGAAGATAGAAAACTTAATTTAGTTCCTCTCATTGGTGATATTCAAATTAGAGCCTTCGTTTTTTTCTTGGCTATTCAGCTTACTTGGAAAAATGCTTTTATGTCAAAAACACACAATGAGGAGAACTATCTTCTCTGGATCTGAGCTGAGCCACAAAATGCCACTATTTTTATCGCTGAACATCAATGAATTCTACGAGAGCCAGGGATGAATGACCATATCAGGAGACTACAGGCAGCAGTCTTGGAGGACTACCAACACTATGTCAAAACTAAGGGAACGCTGGCCATAAAAGCAAATAATCTATTTTGGGAACACTGTCCTAAGGAGAGAAGGGAGTACCACCCCTTTAACCCTCTCAATCTTCAGGTAGCAATCTCACGAATACCTAATTATGCTAAATGTATTCGATAGTGCACTGAGAAATGGATTGGTTATCACTTTCACTTCCCTCTTCTATGGCTACTAGGACAGAAATACAAGGCTTAGTTCAAATTGACCAAAAAGGAGGAGCTTGCAGCATGGCAAAAAGTTCAGAGTGTCCAAGGGTTGAGAGACATGGTTGACAACACTTTCTATACTTACTGCATAAGAAATTTGCATTGTTCATCCGAGTATTTTGACTCAGATTCAGATTAGAAGTTGCATGGGGACATGCAATCCTTTCAGTTGGGGGGGATGTTAGGACCCCATATTGTCTCTCTTTGACCTTATATTTTGTCATAATATTACCGTTTTCAACCCATATTTGAAAGTCCTTCCTAGTGTTTTGACTCAATCATTCTAAAGGTATACAATGACTCTTCTCATTGCTATATGTTTAATTATTTAACACATAATCATGCTATCTTTATAATTGATCTTTGAAGTTGATTGAGTTGCTGAAAAATTAAATAATGATGTGCAGAATGCATTGTTGAAACTGCCTAAAGCTGGCAGGACTATCTTTTGCAGTTGCTGAAACAGCACGAACAACACGCGAATATTGAAGCTGGAACAACAAGAACAACATAAAAATCTCGAGGAGACAGTTGAGATTTGTGTACCAGATTTGACAAAAACAAAGGAACCTGATCGATCACTCAGGAAGCTGTTACATTGGTTGTAACGTTCATAATATAAATTACTGTAACAACATTTTGTTGACGGGAAACCGATTTCCCTATTTTTGTATAAAGGGTTGAACTAGAATCTAGAATGTAAATATTTTGTAATAGATGTCTCCTCTATAAAGAGGAGACATCAACATTAGAAGGGGGGATGAACAAGTTGTAAAAAAAGGTTGTAGTTGAAGGAACGATACTGAATATTTTCTGTAATATGGTATATTAATGAATGAATAGAGTTTTTTTCTGAGTATCTCATCTTAGTTTTTGTGTCCTAAGGAATCTTGTGAGAAGGACAGCGCCCACCTTCATCACAAGATTCACCCATTATCTTTCTATTGTGTGTTAAGTGTGATTTATTTTCATACCTTGTTAACAACTAATGTTTCTGGATGTTATTTTACTTTTGTTGAACTTTGTTTTTCTCTTAATCGACTGATGTTATTTCATGAGTGTTTCACTGGTGATTAGGTTTAAAGAGTGAATTGGTGAACTGGATAACAGAGGCAGGTGCTGAAGGTTCCTACTCTAGGGATAGGGTCCCGATCCTTTGTTACAGAATAGCCATTGTTTTATTTTGCAGATTTATTCTTTCTGATTAAATATTTATCTCTTATTAGATATCTGCAATAGAGTATAGTTGCTGTAACACAGAGTGAAGATTTAATAGGGTGTGATTTATTTATACTACAACTTTTAGTGCTATTTAAATTGAGTACATACAGTACGTAGTTGCCTTCGAAATAATCAAACTTTCCCGGGTTGACAATTTATGTGGCACTCGACTGTTTAATTAGTAGGCAATTAAAGTGACCAACAGTATGGAGTAGCCTTTCCATGGAGGCTGGACACAATGTGATCCCTCACGCCCTCCAACAGAATCCTTCGACACTTTGCTATCTTCTTTTGCCAATCCATGACTTGAGCAGCATTAGTGGGTTTTTGGACATTCACATCTATGAAATCCTTCAAACCATTATCATCTAACACTGCCTCCATCCTATCCTTCCATGCAATATAGTTCGAGCTATCCTCAAGGGCATACTCCAATTGTAATCCGTTGAAAGACATTTCAACTTTGACACCAAGAAAACACTACTGCAAATTCGAATTCCACCAGCTCAAAACTCAACCGCTTCCGATCTAAAATTCATGAGAACGAAGTATTTATTGTACAGAGATCGACTATATGGGCATTCACTGGATATGTCAAGCTGTTTCTAGATATAGGATTTCACTGTTATTCCTTGCACTTCCAAAAGAAGGATGAATGTAGAGGCTACCTGGCCTGATTACAGACTTTGCCCGAAGAAATAAAACATAGACACTTTCTGAATAATAGATCCGATGATCAATCCTCGCTTTGATATCCTGTAGAAATCTCTTCTACAAATCAACTTGCTCTGATACCATGTAGAAAATTCTTGAATAATATGACACTTATTCAACCGGGATTATCCTAATTATACACTATTGCCAAATGCATGCATAATACATAATCTCATCTACGTTGATCATCAATTTAGTAGTATTCAGAAACATACATATGTGCACATTGAAGCATCAATCACACATATCAACATAGTATGTACCCAGGGAAAGCATAAAGCTGAAAACCCCACAACTATCTATATATTATATTGATTCAGATCATGTAACAGTACACAATACAATACTAGCTCCACCTATTACACACAATACAGCATAGATCTGAATCAATCACTGGCTCAAATCACCCTTGCTGCTTGCCTGCCTCCACTGCACAATCCTGCATGGAGAATGGATGATAATAGCTGAACCATTCACGTGTTTCCCTTGTGTAACACTGCGCAATCCTCATTGGCAGCTCAGTCCCACTGATCGTGCAAAACACATGCACAACTATAGTCACAACTAACAGCTGTCTTTCCATTTCACTCATCTCTAGAACCTGTCTCCACTGAACTGTCCATGTGTTAGAGTCAGTCTTGTCAGTCCTCCGTCAGATATCAAAACTCTTTCTGCATCTCATTTTTAGGTGTCTCACTCCATCCACTCAGCTACATTCCGCTAGAGGCATGCCATAATCTGACGAAAGGGTCTTGTCAATTCATTCCCCTCATGTCTTGTACATGATGGCTTAGGTCTTTTCATCAAAGTTATTAAAATCCATGACAGCCAAATTTTGATCTTTTAATGGACAAGACTCATTTCAGTCATTAGGTCTAGGGTTTGCAAATTGTTGTTCTCAAAGTGCTTCAATAATACTTGCAGGCCAAAGGAAGGTCCAATAATTCACACAAATGATGTTTCTGAGCAAGAAAAGATGAATTTTGGAAACCTGATACAATTTTTCATCCACAATATGCCAAGGAAACAAAACCTCCTTCACTATTTACACAGGTGTCATGGTTTTAGAGAAATGTCAAAAATACAATTGCCTCGGGAGAATTGATGCACCTCTAAAGTGACCTTGGGAAAATCAAGTTTTCTCCTAGCTCGGTTAGCGAAATGACTTTCTTGATACGTAAAATGATAACTAGACACAAGGACATTTCCCATGAGCTATCATGAGTTCAATTTGGAGTTGAGGAACACCTTCACAAGTTGACCACACCAACACTTTGCCTTGAGGCAACCTCACTAGGCACATTTTGACCAGTCTTGGGAGATTTTATTTTTGGCAGGGAAAATGAACTCCACATTGAACAATTCTAGCTAGGTTAGAAATTAGACTCAAGTACCTTTCCAAAGAGCTATCCTTCGCCCAATTTGGACACCGGGAAGGCCTCCAAACTTCTCCTACAAAAGATGTTAAGTCCACTGACACGGCGCTTATGATAGGGAACTCCAAATCACAAAAGGTTTACATTTTTGGATTTAGCATAAAACATCATGAATGCTACTACATGGCCAAGAATTTTGGGCAAGTTTTGAGTCCCCAGGAGGTCAAAAACACTCAAAAAATGACCTCTGTGCCCCTATTTGGACACACAAGAAGCATGTCTTTGGAGATTGAAGCTTTGGAGTGGAAAATGAGCACAAAATTCAGAAATTCTACTTGGGTTGGAAATTAGACTCAAATACCTTTCCAACGAGCTATTCTACGCCCAATTTGGAGACTGGGAAGGCCTCCAAAAGTCCCCCATAAAAAGGCACCATGCACAGGCTCTATGCGCCACGCACGTGGCACGACACTTATGATAGGGAGCTCCAAATGGAAAAAGGTTTACATTTTTGGATTCAGCATGAAAAATCATGAATAATGGTGCAGGGCCAAGAAATTTGGACAAGTTTTGAGTCCCCAGACCTCTCCATCTGTCGTTTGGGTGGAAAATGCAACGCTGGCAAACGGTTGGTTCTTCGACTTCAGTTCATTAATGATCATTGAACGATTCCCTATCTTCAGCAATTTGCTTTCCCACCTGTGAGGTTATTTATGGTATTGAAAATCATTTGTAAAGGGTTTTAATTTCTGGGAGACTGTGGGAGAGAAACTCAAGTTCTTCATTGTATATTTTGACATAGAATTAATGAAAGGTAGTGGCTCTAGTTCATGATATTCATGTGGTGTGAGTGTAGCAAATGTGTTCTATTTATGTTTCATATGTATTTCGTTATGTTTCACAGTTCATTCATATTCATTTCCAGTAAAATTTTCGAAGTAAGATAAGGTAGAATTCTTGTTTATTGCTCTGCCTGTGGGAAAGTTTCACGTTATGTGTTCTTCTTCTGTTGAAAAGGGATTTATGTGTTTATGCCCTTTTCACCCTCCCAAGCAATCTTTCCATTCTGCACTACTTCAAATTTAATTTCTAGTCTTTCCCCCTGTCTTGCCTCATGAAATAATCTGTGCCTTTGTGTTAAATTCTCTGCTCATATGGTTCGTTGGTCCCGTACATCCCAGAAACTCACTCATTTATAAAATATTGCTTCTTGTTTTCATATTTATTTACCTAGCCTAAAATCAATATTCACTGTGAGTCACCTCAGACCATATCGTTTATTTATTCACTGAGCATGACATGGAGAGAGCCCTCTCCTATTCTGGTAGGGCTAGCTACCAAACTGAGCGTGTTTTGTGGTTACCCTGAATTTTGCCTTCCTTCAGCCGAAGGCAGATTTAGGTGCTAACATAGTGGTGACTACGCTAGGGAGAAAATGGTTTTCTTGAAGATTGTTTTGTCCCAGTACATCTATCAAGCTCAGATCTGATGGTTGATGGTGAACAATGATCAGACATAAGAAGGCAACTGAAATCATTCACCTGGCAACTCCTTTCACTAAAGAATCCAGCAACCGGTGCTTCATGGTGACTCCATCGCAGAGGGATCAGTAGCTTTGAGATTTTTTAAAATGGAGTGAATTGTAAGAAGATATGCTCTCATGAGCTGAGATCGCATTTGAGGCTTTCCAAATAAGATTTCGAAAGTAAATTGGTCAAGGAATTTGCCTACGTTTAAAGATGATGGTAGGAAGGATGCTGCTTTACATCTAGTTAGATTTCACATGCATATTCGCAAGTTGAAAGTTGATTTTCCTAAAGATTGCCTGATGAAGATATTCCTGGCCACTCTGGAAGGTGAAGCCCAATCTTGGTATGAAAATTTTCCCGCTACTTGTATTTATTGTCTAAAGGATTTTCATGCCTTGTTCATTTAAATATATAAAGACTCTTATCCATCATTAAATCTAGTTCATGACTATTGCAAACATGCTTCTACTTTTATTGAAATCCTTGAAAAATACTATGAGTATGATAATTTTATGGATGATGAGATCATGGAAGCCTTGTACGAGAATCCATTTCAGCAACATGAAGAGAAACTAGAGGAGTCCCATCAAGATGCTTAGGAAACTTTGGAGTAGAATCAAGATCTTTGTATGGTGGAAAATGAAGGAATTTTGCATCTTGACAGTCAACATGAATTACATGAAATATATGAGTAGGTTGAATAGTTCCATATGGCTGAAAGTGATGAAAGAAAAAATGTTGTTTCAGATTTGTCCATAGAAGAAGACAACATGCAGAGAAATCAAGTTTCAAATTCAGAATGTGATAATGTTAAGACAACCATTTCAGATGTAGATTCAAATTATGATGACCAAGAAAACCTTGAACTAAGTCCCATGAAAGAGAACTCTACTGCTGAAATCATCTGGGATGAAGAAGACAGAGTTTTGGATCCAAATGTTCTCATGTCATCAGAACACAGTGTTCATGAAGAGGTAATCCAGTCATCTCATGAACAATAGGATGAGATCTTTGCTCAAGCAAGTGAAAAATTTCCTCTGAATGAATTTATGGTAGATGATAGAAATGTTATTGTTAGGTTTCAAGAATTATTTGAAGTCGATTTTCTCATGATTGATGAATGCAAAGACAATATGGTTGTCATATCATATGAAGATGACCTACAGTGTATTCAGACTACAGAAAATCAGATCATTCAGGATTTCCTTTCATATTCTTCTTCATATGTCTCATGTTTTGAAATGTTCTTTGAAGAGGAAATCTGCTCATCTATTTGTTCATAATTTTTTGAAGACCAGGAACATACTCTTATTTATGAAAAAAGATCAGCATCACAAGAAAATGACACCTTGTTTCTTCAGCAGGAGGAAAATCTTCATGTTTTTCATGATCCAATGGAAAATCTATTGCAGTCAGCAATGAGGGTGATTATTGCAGTATTCAGTGATGAAGGAGATCATGGTCAATTGTGTTTTTGGATGCCCAGTTACCAGTATCTGTTGTTGATCAGGAGATCTGATTAGGAGAATCAATCAAGAAGGCATCTACTTGATTGGTTACATTGGAAGTCACATTACACATGATTGTACATATTGCATTAGTATGCAGGTGTCTGTCATCATAATTTGAAACCCTCGAATCTTGATGGACTGCTGCCTTTGAATAAGTTTTGTTAGTTCTTGTTTTAGTTAAGCCAGTCATGAGTCATTTCCTTTTGCATTGAGTCATTTTTTCAGTCATGTTGGTTTCATAATTAATGTCAATTTAAGTCAAGTTCTATTCAATAAATGTGTCAAAGTCTTGTGTTGTTTTTCGAAATAATGACTCCATAGCCCAATGGACGAAGGCACTGTCTGCTCACCCAAAGATCTGCAGTTCTTGGCACCTCCAAGGAGCTGGAGCTACCATCCCCCATTGGAGCCAATTTTAGATTCAGTCTTTTCAGTCCTCTGTTAGAGGTCAAAACTCTTTCTGCATCTCATTTTTAGGTGTCTCTCTTTATTCACTCAGCTGCATCCCGCTAGAGGCATGCCATAATCTAACGGAAGGGTCTTGTCAGTTCATTCCCCTCATGTCTTGTACTTGTTGACTTAGGTCTTTTCATCAAAGTTATTAAAATCCATGACACTCAATGTTTGATCTTTTAATGGACAAGACTCATTTCAGTCATTAGGTCTAGGGTTTGCAAATTTTTGTTCTCAAAGTGCTTCAATAATACTTGCAGGCCAAAGGAAGGTCCAACAATTCACTCAAATGATTTTTATGAGCAATAAAATATGAATTTTGGAAAAATAAGAGAGGTTTGTGTCCAAAATAGGCCAAGGAATAAAAACCTCCTTAACGGTTTACACAGGTGTCATGGTTTTAGAGAAATGTCAAAAATACAATTGCCTCGGGAGAATAGATGCACCTCTAAAGTGACCTTGGGAAAATCAAGTTTTCTCCTAGCGCGTTTAGCCAAATGACTTTCTTTATGTGTAAAATGATAACACGACACAAATAGATTTCCAATGAGCTATCATGAGATCAATTTGGAGTTGAGGAACACCTTCACAAGTTGACCGCAACAGCACTCTGCCTTGAGGCAGCCTCACTGGGCACATTTTGACCAGTCTTGGGATATTTTCTTTTTGACAGAGAAAATTAACTCTGAATTGAAACATTATAGTTGGGTTGGATAGTAGACTCAAAGCGCTTTCCAACAAGCTATCCTGCATCCAATTTGGACACCGGGAAGGCCTCCAAATGTCCTCTGCAACAAATGTTATGCCCAGGCTCTATGCGTCACGCCAGTGGCGCACCGCTTATGATAGGGAGCTCCAAATCACAAAATTTTTACATTTTTGGATTAAGGATGAAAAATCATGACTGATGGTGCACAGCCAAGAAGTTTGGGCCATTTTTGAGTCCGCAGGAGGTTAAAAACACTCAAAATATGACCTCTCTGCCCCTGTTTGGACACACAGGAAGCATGTCTTGGGAGATTGAAGTTTTGGAGGGACCAATGAGCACCAAATTCAGAAATTCCACTTGGTTTGGAAATTTGACTCAAAGGAATTTCCAGCAAGCTATTCTGTTCTCAATTTGGACACTGGGAAAGCCTCCAAAAGTCCCCCTAAAAAAAGCGCCATGCACAGGCTCTATGCACCGCGCACGTGGCGTGACACTTATGATAGGGAGCTCCAAATGGAAAATGGTTTATATTTCTGGATTGAAACGAAAAATCATGAATTATGGTGCATGGTCGAGAAATTTGGACAATTTTTGAGCCCCCATACCTCTCCATCTGTCCTTTGGGTGGAAAATGCAACACTGGCAAACGGTTGGCTCTTCGACTTCAGTTCATTAATGATGGTTGAACCACTCCCTATATTCAGTGATTTTCTTTCCCACCTCTGAGGTTATTTATGGTATTGATAATCATTTTTAAAGGGTTGTAATTTCTAGGAGTCTGTGGGAGAGAAACTCAAGTTCTTCATTATATATTTTGACAGAGAATTAATGAAAGGCAGCGACTCTGGTTCATGAGATTCATGTGGTGTGAGTGTAGAAAATGTGTTCTCTTTATGTTTCATATGTATTTTGTTATGTTTCACAGTTCACTCATATTCATTTCCATTGAAAGTTTCTAAGTAAGATAAGGTAGAATTCATGTTTATTGCTCTTCGTATGGGAGAGTTTCACGTTATGTGTTCTTCTTCTGTTGAAAAGGGATTCATGTGTTTATGCCCTTTTCACCCTCCCAAACAATCTTTCCGTTCCGCACTACTTCAAATATAATTGCTAGACTTTCCACCTGTCTTGCCTCATGAAATAATCTGTGCCTTTGTGTTAAATTCTCTGCTCATATGGTTCGTTGGTTCCATACATCCTAGAAACTCAGTCATTTATAACAAATTGCTTCTTGTTTTCATATTTATTTACCTAGCCTAAAATCAATATTCATTGTAAGTCACCTCAGACCATATTGTTTATTTATTCACTGAGCGTGACAAGGATAGAGCCCTCTCCTGTTCTGGTAGGGCTAGCTACCAGACTGGACATGGTTTGTGGTTACCCTGAATTTTTCCTTCCTTCAGCCTAAGGCAGATTTAGGTGCTAACACCATGCACTGAGTTAACTTATGTATTCTTTAGTTGACTTATGAGTTAATAATTAGTCAATTAATTAATAACTAATTCACACCACTCAACATTAGCCTATTTGTCAGTTAGACTAAATACAACTAGTTCAACTAAGTCAAACTGAACACAACTCCATCAACTCCTCATTCAACTCCACCAAACTCAATCAATTGAGTTCTAACTAAATTCCTTCATGCAATAGCTCAAGTAACCTATAAGAAAAGCATACTTCCTTCTGGCAGTTTCATGTGCCACATCTGTAGCTCGAACTGAAGTGCTCCAAGAGAATAAGATAATGTTTATAGTCCAAATATTGTTAAGGGCTAATAATATTCGACTGTTCTATATTTAGACTGACAATACCTTTGTTGTTGTATAAAAATAGAAGTCCATCTATTTTTACCAACATGACCAATCATCCATAAACAACGTCCTACAACTCATAGACCGTGATCCATATGTCTAAAAATAGACATAGTCTAAAAATAGGCTTTGTGTCAAAAATAGCATGTGGGCCTAGTTAGTGAAGGCGATTTCTTTTCACTAAGCTCCATCATCTTGTCGCATTCTCAACAATATTTAAATCATCATGTTAAACTTTATCCTTTGTATGTTAGCCTCTTTAGGTCTAGTGTTGGACATAGGCTTTGATACCACTTTGTATCCACCTCCCACCCTCTTGACCATCTTGGGATGTGGGAGGGTTACCTTATTTACCTTTATCTCCAAGGTCTATCATGACAATGGGTCTACAACAATGTCATTTTTCTCCAAGGTCTATCATGACAATGCGTCTACCCAACGTCATTTTTCCAAGTCCAAAAATTTAAAACTAACAACACCATTGCATTCAACTCATCGATAAATTTACATGATATAAGTTTTATCTCAATCTGAGTATTGAATCAAAATTTATTCCCATTAAAAATTTCTTCCATTAAAAAGGCCCTGTCATCACTGGGGCATCATGTGGCCTTCACTTGGGCCAAGTGACATTACGACGCCTTCATCAAAGGGTATTTAAGTTCCCATGTAATCATGGGTCTAGATATTATGTGCTTTGAAATGCTACGAAAAGGACTATATGATGCTTGGGACCCACCTGGACAAGTGGAGCCAAATGATTCATGTCATACCAGATGAGGATACCTTGGTTCCACTCTTTCACATGATGTTATAGTAAAATCAATGGCCTAAAGGACCAAAAGTAGAGGATGCTACCCAAACCCATGTTATATTTGGTCAAGTTCCATTATTTGCACTTCCCCATACATAATATCCATAATCTAATGGACCGAAGCATGAAATCCTGGTAGGGCCTAACCCAGTCCACATCATTTCAAAATAGGTTTATCTTCCTGCTGTTTTCCCTACTTTATTGATAGCCCAAATGTCTAATTGACTCAGTGCGGTCCATCCTTGTAACATGTTAGACCGAACTAACCCCACTGCTCATTACTCCACTTAAATTCCTTTATGGACCCACTAGCCCAGTCATCTGGTGGTGAGATTCCACTAGCCTAGTTCTACCAATAGTTCAATCCTCCTTCCTCCTCACACACATTGGGCTGAAAGGCTAATGGCTAAATTCTGGTGTAGGGACCACTAGGCATGGTTCCACTGGGATGGGGTTCTACTAGTGTTCACTTTGTGTCAAGTGTGATGATATGCTTACATGTATATATAAGAAACCATTCCACCCCATTGTTCATGAAGACCAAAAGAAACAAAAAAAAGGTTGTTCACTGAAACAAAGAGGGGCAAAAACCAATATAAATCTCTGTACTCAATTAAGTGTCATATTATGCTATTTCTTCCTACCATTCTTGAGAACCAATCTGAACACCACACCATGGGAATTCATAAGATAGAAAGGGGTGATTTCCCCTCATTTATATTTTTTGTATTGGGGAATGCAACCTTGAGTTCATGAAACCTCATTTTTTGGTGAATGAATGGAATGAAGTGGGGGGGGGGGGGGGTGGGTGGGGACTTCCTCAAATTTTTATTCTCTAGATTGGTCAATAATGAAGTTGTAAGTCTGGTACCCTTAATTTCTATGTAATCACAAACAAAAGAGAATGGTGCCATGATACCCAATTCATGCATTTATGAGACAAGAAGGTGCAAGAACCAACATCAAAATATGGATAGGTTGTGATACTAATTGAGGAGAAAATGCACTAGTCACTCTATTTCTACTGATGTCTTACAAACTATTTAGAGATTCTTAGAGGTAGGGGTTTATTATTTCTACTAGGTGAAAGCATAAAAGTCTCGACAAAAATACAAGAGGAATTTCATACCCTCTAATGAATTACATAAGTCTACTAAGAAAATAATATATCACATTCTCAACCATAATTGTCTAATGTATAAGCATAAACACATAGTTTATCACATCAACCATAAACAAGATATTGGACAACATAGTCCACTCATTTATCAAATCCATATAATATCTTGTATCATAAAAATCATGATCTTAACTATAAACTTCACCAGTTAGGCCTTCAATAACATTTAGAAATATACAAGAGCTCCTACAAGACATATGCAATTCATGAAACATCATAATTCATAACTAAAATATATCATTACATTTGACTTATCTGAGTATGTTAAGATGGGTGGGAATTGAAGAAAGAACTTCCACCCTCCCCCAAACTAAAGGCCAACTACACCACAACTATATTTCATTTGACCACCACCAAACTTGATCCAACTTTGAGGGGATGCTTGCTTAGGTAAAGTTCTCACTAATGGTTTGGTCATACAATTAAGAGATGAAGTCCACTATATAGGTGGTTTTTCAAGTACCCTTTGGTAATAAGCACCACAGTGACTCACTCATTATTTTGGGTCCATTGAGGGTGATTTAGTTATGGTCTAGATGGGGTATTTATCTATCTAAGATATTGAATCCACTATCCAAGTTTTTTATCAATTGTCTTTTCATAAAAAGAGAAATATTGTTCTACAATATACTACCTAGGTGGTTTATCAGCACTTGAGCAAGCACCACAACGATTTAGATTTACCTATCGAAGTATTTTATCAGCTATACAACAAACAAAATAGTGATTCAGTCATCCATTAATCTTCCCACTAACAAAACAAACTAAAACTACTAGTCTAGTGGCCTCAACAAATTCATAGGGAACACAATACAAATGCACAATTGTTCAATTCAAGCATAGGGCTTAGTACTCATCTCCAAAATCATTTTCATTATACTATAATACTTAAATACTTTGATGAATTTTACTTCTAGAAATTAGTTATCTTTCCACATTCTAAGGAGAGACAACCAATACAAAATCAGTGAAAATAGCAAGTGTCTCAGGACCTCCTCACTGTGTGTTTCTTTTTTCTTATTTTATTACATGTTGTGTAATTATTTTAGTTGTCACCCTCTCCACCATGATTGTCTCTCCTCCTTCTCATATTTGAACTCTCAGAATTTTTCTCTATCTTTCTCTAAGGATGTAACCGTTATTCTCAATCCATATTAGGGATAGGGATGGGTACAGTCCTGTGCCAACGTTTCCCTATCCTGTCTCATTACAACTTGTCAGTGGGGTTGGTTGATTGGCTTACAACTAAATCTTGGAATTAATCCAAGCCAACTGATGGGTTTTTAAGGCACACAATAGGCTTTGCCTTAGACTATTGATCTATGATTGTCCACTACTTTAGTCATAATTAAATTGGAAATTCAATTTTCATGTGTTCACAATATTTTGCTTCAACTAGTTGTGCCTTCCACACTGACAACAAACATTTATATTTACCAACATGTGGGAGAAATAAAAGGAATTTTAGATATATTTTCCTGAACAGGTTAGAGGATCCTTCAAGTTAGGAAACCTATGAGGCCATGAGATAAGATCAAAGTATCAACTTATTGTGAATAAAAATGATGATGTAGTTGGATTCTTTCTGATTCAACCATGGAAATATATTTTATAGTGTACAAAAATGGGCGAACCTTACTAGTCTCTAATATCAAAACTATAAAATGTTTGGTGATATTTTGTAAAAATATTCAAATTTATAATTATTTCCAATATAATCACTTTCAAATTCTTGGTGAATTTTAAGGTAAAATAGTTTTATCCTATGAAATTTGGGTGAATATTTAAAAAAATGGAAATCAGGAAATATTTTTTTGGGAAAAGAACATGGAAACTTAACCCATCTATGAAATTCATCCCCAAATATATTTCTTTGAATCAATAAGGTTTGGATAGCATCATTCTTCCCATGATTGTAACAACAACCATGTTCAAAAAAGATTTGAATATTTTTAAAATTCCATGTAGTGAAATAGGGAGCAATAATGATCATCATGCAAGTGATCCACAAAGCATTGTGGTTCATGGATAAGATACTTTAGTAGGTGAAGCTAAGGAAGAGCCTATTGAAGAAAAATAATATATACAAGAAACAAAGACTATAACTGTCCTAGGAAATATAGTGAAACTTATTGATGATATTGTAGAGAAAAGATGGTTTTGTACAAGATAAAATACAGAAACATGGTAAAAAATGTGAGGATGACTGTGTAGATATGCATGTCAATGATGAAATTCAAAGCACCTATTTAGCAATAGAAATAGGTGAGAAGATCCTACTAGTAAAAGTTGAATTTCATTATGAAGTCGAGTTAGCATTTCTTGACGAGTGGCCTGGAAAGCCAAGTATCATGAGGATGAAAGTGGTAATGGAATAGTTACAATAACTATAGCAAAATAAGGAACATAAAAAATGAAGGAAATTATCAAAGTTTTTGAATGAATTGTAACAATGCAAGAAAAGATGAAAGAATACAAAGATGTTTTTTTCAACCTTACAATTTTGACAAAAAAGTTCAATTTGCAGTAGTTGAGGTACAAGAAGATGTAGAAAAGATACTAGAAGAAGATGGAAATGAAGAAGGCTAAATATTAAATAAACATTACAAATTAAATATGAAGAATAAGAAAAAGTACAAAAAATATAAAGTTCAGAGAAGAAAATAAATAGATTATGCAACATAGAGATGAAGACATTTGGAAACAACATGTAGAAGAAAACCTAGTCTTTGAATTGATCTAAGTGTTGTAAGCCTAGCTAAGACTTTGACTCTTAGGAAGTGGTCATAATTAAGGGGAACTGTTGGACTATGTTAATTACTCCTAGTTAGATAGTAGTTTCTAGTAGTATCTACTAGAGTCTAAATTTAGAAACAACTAGTTATACATGTCTCATCTAATTTTTTTTATTTCTTTTTATTTTCTTTAGAATGGTGAATCAGTAACTAATCAAGGAGTAATTAGGCAAAGGCCCAATATCAAACATAGTGATTTCCACTATAATAACAAGAGTATCCAATAGCCTGTAATACAAATACATTAGGTCATGTCATGGATAAAATTAACATAACCATAATTAATGCTATAAACATATTTCATTATCAATGAGTTTTTTTGGGTGTGTGTAGTCATGTATCGCCAAGAAATTCAATGAAATAATAGAGATATAAAACTCCATTATGTGTTATTTTGTGATTTATTGTGTGCTATTGTGAATTCTTTCTTTGTAGCCAGGATAGGCCTAGGCCAAGGTCAAATTGTTTATTGGATGGAAGAATGATATGTGCACCCTAAGAAGTTATCACCATCATTATGAAAAAATCGATCAACATTGGACACCCCTTGGGATAGTTTAATTGCCCCAAAAGTGGATTACAACCTCAAGTAATCCCCATGATGTTTGAACCTATGACATTGTGGGGACCAAACCTCACTCAAACTAACTAGCCTACACCTCATGTATGATTTTTTACTTATTTTTGAGTATTTAACTCTTGTAGCAATCTATTTCCTCCTACTCTCATCACTCTTACCCATAGTAAAAAAATATTTCGATGAGCATATTAAGTAACATAATTTTATATCAACTTTATACAAAAAGATAAAGTAATTGAGCATATGTGTATGTATATATTGTATATGTATGTATTTTCACTTTTGATATGCGTAATTCTTTTAATTTTTAAAATTATTTTAATGTAAGCCTTAAATAAATTATTTGAATATCCATATTAAGTAACATATTTCAATACCAAAAAATTCAATACCCATGTTGAGTAATCTATTTTTATGGAAATTATATATTATATATATATATATATAATATATTATATATATTATATATATAATATATTATATATATAATATATATATATATATATTATATATTATATTATATAGTATATATATATATATATATAAAAGTAATTCACAAAAAAATAAATTATCATTAGAACAATTTTCGTGGTCAAATTATTCTAAGTTTTGACCCTTTTCAATGTATATTTTGCCATTGGTTTTAACAAAAATACAATAAATATTCATTGGAATTGCAATTTTAAACTATGGATCCTACACAATCTGAGTTCCCAAGGGAATTTTCAAGGCATCAAGTCCATTTATTCATTAAAAAATGAAAATTAAAGAATAAAAAATTACAATCTCAAGAAGAATTGTATTTCTAAAAAATTTATTCATGGTACGTGTGTGTGTACATACATACGTAAAGAACCAATATAGATCCGTTTTAACTCCAAATCTATCATGCATCCAGATAGATGAAATAACTTGTAGTGCAAACTATGGATCTATCATGCATCTAAGGGGATCAAATGGTTTGAGGTGCAAAAACTTCCTTAAGTTTTACACTATGAAATGAGGTTTTCACTTTGAGGGACTTGATTCCTCTCAGCCATGACTATGATAGATCTAGATTTAATATGGAGTTACTTTTGTCTAATTATATTCAAAATAGGAGGAATAGGAGGAATAAGAGTGAACTTAATTTTTTGGTATCACTAGTGCCCCTCCTATTGAGTCATCAACTTCAACTAGATTATGGGAATATTCTAGAATAGGATGTATATGATCAAAGTAAATTTTTTGATCTCACTAATGCCCTTCCTATTCCAAAATATTCACAAAATAAAAAATCAAGTTAAGTTCAATCATCAACTTTTTCTATATATTCACCTTTATGGGTAATGTTATTTCCTATATAGACTGTAGTGGAGAAATCTCTACATTCATAAAAGACTTTGTTTTCTTTGTTTCTATTGGGTGATAAACTTCTACCACGTATGCCTTTGTGGGTAATCCCATTGGCTATGCATACTTGACTCTAGCAATCTCTACTTTCTATCCATATTGTACACATATATGCAATGGTTTGAGAGATTTATTCATTTAAATTACTAAAGACAAAATATTCATTTAAATGCACAAAAAATAGAAATCTTTAAGAACATTAAAAATTCTTCCTATCATGAACCTAGCTAAGTGGCTAGAAATTCCCTTTCCTTTGGTGTTAAGGACATTGTCTTCACTATAAATTGTAGATTCCACCTCTATTACAACATTCTCCACCTGTGGCACCATAGAGTTGAATGGATTTGAGACAACAAAAAATTTCCCTAGAACCTTTATATAATAAACCTTGCTAAATATAGGTGAAAAAAAGTAAGGGATTCAATCTAACTGATCATTAGATGCCACAATTATAACCATGTTGAAAAATTAATCATATGTGCAGTTCTAGACTAGATATGTGGCTAATGACCATGCTCATGAGCTAACTCATGATGAATCACCTTAAATGTTAAGGAAACATTTGGTTAAAATTTATCAATATAAAATATTTTGGATTGAACACAAAAAAAACCAATACAAAGACTTAACATTTAGAGATTTTTGTTATACTAGCATGATATCTAGTAGGTATAATTTTTTTTTTTGAGAGTTTAAAACTTAATAAACTTACATGCATAGTATCTCATGCACTATTACTTGTTAATTCTACTATAGTAATAGAAGAATTCTCATTTGATTTAGCATATCAATTTAGTGTCTCGACCAGTACTTGAAGGAAGAAATGTAGAGTTGTGTTTCGCCTTGTTATAGAAAATTCAATTCTGTAGACAAAAATGAACTCCCTACATCTAGTGGTTTAATCTAGAACAATAGAAAGAAAAAATATCCATGTTTTCTTTATAGATATTAGAATAAGGAAAAGAGACCTAGCTGGAAACTGTAGTAAGTCCTCCTCTTCTTCTTTCCAACTCTAGCTCGACGCACTATAAATGGAACATGCAACAATGACTAAAACAAGAAAAGGAACTAAAATATGCACATACCATAATCCAATTCTTATAATAAAGGATTCAACATGGAATTCAAATACATAAGCATCAACATGACATAAGTATAGGAAAGCAAAGTGCTTTCTGTATTAATAAATAGAGGAGAGAGTTAGAACCATATATGGAAG
The DNA here is from genome assembly GCA_000404065.3 of Pinus taeda. Lineage (NCBI taxonomy): Eukaryota > Viridiplantae > Streptophyta > Pinopsida > Pinales > Pinaceae > Pinus > Pinus taeda. The sequence continues at coordinate 65,198 of APFE031009186.1, forward strand.
TTGAATTTGTAGATGTATCACCAATTGTATTTTCTTTCCTTTCCACAAAGCAAACCTTCACACTAAACCATAATGCATAAATGGATTATGACTTCTGAAGCTTAAAGAAGCAACATGAGGAAACTAGTAATCTCCAAAAGGAAACACAAACTCTGTCGGAGGCAGCAAATTTATATGGTGAAAATGGTGGTTTAGTATTTACGAATCTAGGCTTAGGATCCACATATGAGGGAGAATAAGCTCAAGGGATAAGAGATAAGTCCATAAGAATAGGATCATATAGGAATTTGAGATCTCTATCCATAATAAATGGTTAAAACCACCTTGGAAGGTTATGGAAGAAGAAGATTCCAAAATATTTTTTTAGTTTCTGAAAATTATAGAATCAATGCACCTACAAAGTAGAGAAACCTATGTTTATGTGTGTTGATACTTATTTATGAAACTTTCATCCAGCATAGGTGAACAGGAATGTAGAGTGCGCTAGGGCTAAAAACATGCTTTTTAAGCTAATTGATCCAGAAACTTAGACTTTTTGGAGAAATAATGCTTAGGGATTTGCAAAGGGATTATGAAAATTTGTTCAAGGATGTTGATTGATTTAGGTTTTCAAGCCTTTTGAGCAGATGTGACAAAATGACCTGTGACACACTTATCCAATCAAGGGATGTAGCTTATACCCAAGAAACAAATATCACCTTGATGTTGGAAATCAAGAACTACTGAGAGTGGGGGAGGTGACTCAATAATTTAAAATTTTATTTTTATATTAAGAAATTATACATTCAATTGTAAATCATTCAACAACCAATGAGAAAACATAAATCACGTCACTTAAATATAATGATTTAACATGGCAACCCTTCTGAGATAAAAACCACCAAATCTTATTTTATGTTATGATCTAAATCAAAATAACAACTATTGATCATGTTAGTGTCACTCTTGTTAGCTTATCGCCTAGATCAAATGTGCTTTTACTAAGCTTGTCAGGGCTATCAAAATCATTTTTTTCATGTCACTAGGTTTACATAATAAAATTTGGTCACTGTTTGGTTAGTCTAGAAATGAGTTTAGTTCTTTGAAAATTCCCTCGTGCTGGTAACCTATCACATTTATATGAAGGTGTCATAATAAAAGTAGGTCAGTCATCATCATCATTTCATTCAGTTTCAGGTCATCCATTAGGTTGCTAGGGTTTCCAAGGTCCATCATTATCATGAATAAATCCAGTGGTGAATAGAGCATGACAAGCAGCTCTTTGACATTGATTTGTTGAGTTATCACAAAATCATCATGCTTCCAGTATAAAAATCTCCAGAAGAAGAAGTTCCAATGCTCAGGAAAGTGAAAACACAGCTCAGGTTTTAGTCTTAAAGGTGACTCTATTTTCAAAAGTGAAAAAATCGGTTTTTCAAAGGTTTGTGGGTCCCATTTATTTTTAAAAGGATAAATTAATTTTCCTATATAAACTCAAAAGCCCCAAACTTGTCTTATCTACCTCTCATTCACTCTTGTGCATCAAGCTCTCGACCCCAAAAGAGAGAAAAATTGGTTTCCATAGGAAAAACTGTCAAAACTATCAAGGCATTGCGCTCAAAGACATTGTGTTGTGCTTGGATGCCTCGCGCTGCGCTGGAGAACACTGTGTGTCCCTTGAGTGTTTTGGTCAGACTAACTGCGTTGCGCTTGGGCTAGAGTGTCCATAAATTGCTTAAATCTCTCCCAAAACTATTTTTAAAGCTTGCTAGCTTGATTTCACTACATCCTAAGCTAGGCTACAACTAAGTACATCATTCCACTTGCTTCTTTGTTTTTAAAAATCATTTCATGCCAAATATTTCTCTAATTAGGGATTTGTAGTGATTTTTTCACAAAAAATGATAACCTTGATGATGGCCATTTTCATTTCTTGATTTTTAACATGCAAACTCTTTCCCTAGACCTTTATACATGTTATATAAACTATTTAAACCACTCAATCAACCTAAAAACATAAATTTACCTCACTAAAAGTGAAACCCTAGTTCATTCCTAGGGATTTGGGTACTTTCACTAAAAACATTGTTTTTCCTTCTCATAAGCATATCATTCCTGCATTTATTTTTCATTCATTTTCATCAGTTGTCCATAGCTCATATCCACCTATTTCCAACCTCCTGTACCATTTCATGAAACTTCACCTACCCATCATTCCACTGTCCACTCATAGCTCACAGTTTTTCTCATTTTCCTGCTGCTAGGGTTTTTGTCATCATGGAAGCAAAATCCTCACCAGAGAGGAAGAAACATCACAAGGGAGGAAAAATCCTCAGATATGAGCCATAAAATTGAAATGAAATAAAATCATCTCCCTTTGTCAAACAATGCTTTGAATATGTGAATTGCTTGGATTTATGTAAAAGGGTGAGTGAAGTGGGTTTCAATGAACAATTGATAGATTGGGTTGCAAATTAGTTTAAAGGTGAAAGTGTTGTTGTTTCTAGTGTTCAATTCACTTTTTCAATGGCCTCCAATTCACTTGCTATAGGGCTACCAGATAGTGGTGAATATTGGTTCAAGGGGATGAGCTTAGATATTAAGAATTATAGACCCTTCTTGAAAACACCATCCAAGGAAAAACATGCTCATATTATGCCTTTCAGGTACTTATTGGAGAATTATGTCCCCTTGATGAATATTTTCATGAATTTATTTAGATGTGAAGGAAGATTCTCTAGATTGTATGCTTATCATATTCGGCTCCTAATGCACTTTACCTCTCAGAAGCCACTCAATATGTGAAACTACCTATGCAGGAGCATTGGAAAAATGTCGGAGAGGATTTAGATGAAGAACAAGGAGAACTAACATAGTGTGTTTCATCATAGTCTGATAAATACTATAGTCCTTCATCAACTTGTAGAGAAAGGTATGACTTGGGAAACGTTTTTGGAAATAGCCCTGGAATGGCATGAAGCCAATGTAGCAGCTCAACACCCTAGCATGCTAACGCAACAAATGGAAGTGGGGTCCTCTTAAAAATCAGTTGAAAGAACCAAAGCACCTAAGATTGAGGTGACTAGGATGTACAAGAGAGGGAAGAGGCTTGTGTTTGCTTCTCATGGTGAGAAAGGGCGAAAGCCTTCTGCATCATCAAAGCAGGGATCAACAACACAAGATAAAGGCATGGTTGAACATGATTTTGAGCTAGTTGATTTAGAGGCAAAGGATCATACTTCAAGCATGCAGCAAATGATTAGAGATAAAGAATCTCAGATCGAAGAGCTCACAATCAACATGGCAAGAGCAAGATACATCATTTCATTCCTTGAACAGGAGAATAGTCAACTCAAAGCAAAGCAATTGGTCATGGAAAAAGAGGAAACCAAATTATTACAGCAGATTGGCAAGGTCAAAGTAGTCATAGAGTCAAGCGAACCTGAAAGAACACAAGGGAAGGGTAAGAGGAAAAGGCCAAGAACAAAACGGCTGAAGAAGGCATTGCAGGAAGAAGAGGAACACATTTTGCTGAATGAAGAGCTAGACCTAGAGGATAGAATTGCTCTTGAGGTCAATAAAGACAAGGAGTATTGGCTCAACAGGGTGAATGATCACTTGGAGAAGCTTATAGAAAAGGAAAGTAGAGACAAGTATTTGCTACGCACCACTACCAGGCTCAAAACATGAATTTCAATATCAAGGTCAAGAAGCTTGAAAAGAAGCTCAAAGTAGCCAAAAATGGCCAAAAATATGAAGCAAACTTGGCCAATTTAAGCAAATTCCGAGCAATTTTCATTTTTTTGTGAATTTTGAAGCCAAATTTAGAAATTCAGCAGTTCTAGGCATCTATTTCAGGAAAACCTCACATTTTTCGAAATGTATTGCCATCCTCTAAAATCCCATTTGATCATAGTTTCCAGACGTGGCTCATATTTTGAGAAAAGTGGAAAAAAGTGGAAAAAACTAGCTTTTTGGACCCTTTTTAAACAAGTGTTGCACTCCTGTAGTGACCTTAGGAGAATGGGTTTTTGAATGCCTTCCATGGGTCAGTTTAACAAATTAAAATTGTTATGGAAACTATATGTGAAGGGATAGTTGACTGTTCTATCAGATCTTCATTTGGACCTTCATTCAGGAAGGAACCTGAAAGTGAGCTCAAAGTCAGTGCTCCTCTTCTCCATTTTTCTGTGTTTCAAATTGTAAATTTCACTGTGTGAAATTTCTAGTTTCAAGTTTGACATAGCCAAGTCAAAATACTTTATGTAATGCTACTTTGTTCAAGGCTAGGTGATGTAGGTATAAATATATGACATGATAGGTTGTTTTTTATGTTTAATAGGCATCATTAAGAAAGAAAATTCCTAAACAAACTATCCAGGAAGTGTTTGAGTTTCACCTTGTCACTCTCACCTGTTCGTTGAGAGAATGTTGGAGTCAGTTCCACCACCTAGGAATTCGACTCTTGAAGTTTGGAAAGTGGGCTAAGAGAGTCTATATGTATCATTTCTCTTTCAGAGAGAAGGGTTGGACATTTTGTGGAGGAGGCTTGCATGTAATCATCTTTTCAGCTAATATAGAGATAGTTGCAACTATTTTTAAGAAATTATAGCCTAGTGAGTTCATGGTGTTTTTTCTTCATTTTATTTGTTTTCTAATGGTTAAAGCATATTTATCTACATACTATCTCTTCTTTGTATGTATTCATTGCAGTTAAAATCTCTTCTTTGTATGTATTCATTGCAGTTAAACACACACAATTCTTGTTCACAAACTCTATTTATCTGGTTTTCATATGTTATGTTTATGTCTTCCTCAGCTAATAAAATCATGTTTACTTATGCTCATTATTTTCTTCTACACTCTTTCTTCTATAATACATTGAAAATATTCTAAATAAACCATGGTATTTTGACATCTATCTCATTTCCAAATTTTTCTGGGCACTCCTACATCCTAGACCTATTTGTGGCTCCAAATCCTAAAATCTAAATTTTCACCAACACACAAACAATTATATATATGTATCCTAAAACTTATTTGATTTAAATTCATTTCACTGATAAGATACTTTGAGCGATCCCTCTCATGTTCAGTAGGGCTAGCTACTAATCTGAAGTGGCTTGAGGTTACCCTTCTCGATCTCCTTTCAGTCTAGGAAATTGTAAGGGACTAACATATCACATCAATTATTTGTGAACACCTAAGCATAGGAGGCCCCAACCATCTTAAATCAATAATAATCAACTTTCCTAGAGGCACTGATTTCCAATAAATGCAATAAAAAAATAGCTACAACCAAGAGTTCTATCTCTCAAGGGATTTTCAAACTTAGAAATTTTGGCCTATATTTGCAACATAGGAATGTATGATATTTCCACTCTCCATCCTATTGTATCTTCTTCTACATAAATCTCTCTCTCAGCTTCTACTAGAACTTTTTTAATTCCTTAACTATGTTGCATAACACTGCTTAGCAATGCTCACTCAAGTTTACCACTTCACTCACTTAGCATACTCTCATCTCTTACTCTTCTTGAGTGACACACACTTCAAAAACTTCTCAGTGCACTCCCTTCACATAGAACGTACTGACAACATCGTTATTCAATTATTCACACCCATAGAAAATACTCAGCTCATGTAAATTATTTGGTATGTCTTCCCTTCTTGGAACATAACTGCTATACATTTATAGGAATCAACAAAGTATCTTTTACTAGCCTACTTGGCCTAAGGAATACCTCCATTAATTTCTTCATGACACAAGAGGTACTTTGGTATGTCTCTCTCTTCTTCATACTAGAACTCGGTTACTAAATGCACAACTTCGAGGAGTATCTCAATTAAATATTGTATTGCAAAGTTGGTACTTCAATATGGCTATCCATTTAGTAAGTTTAAATAGTTCAACCCCTATTCACTTGGTCCATTATTCTAGTAACTTGGCACTGTGAACATAAGTTAACACCAAGAGGCACTTAATGTTCCCATAGGTTTAAAGCCACACTAGCACATATTCTTTGTGTCTTAGACACTTTATGCCTGAGTCCCGTGCCTAAGGACTTATCACACACTAATTTTCCTGCCAAGTTGTCTTAAGGTATGAAATTACCATTTAATGATGATGTCAGTATTTTTTCCATCTTCCAGCTCTATAAACTGTGATACCATGTCATTCTTAATGCTTTCACCAATTCTCATTCCTTATGTGTGAAATTCCCATTGATTTACTATGTTGTGAAATATGTTTCCTACATAAATTGTGGGACTTCCCACTGCACCATCTCTCCTAATATTTTCCAACTTTTCCACCATGTTAATACTTGGTTCATAATGGAAAAATATCCACAAGAAGAACCCATAGGAACAAAATTCGAGAAAATACCACATTAGATGTTGACATAATCCCTACCATGTGGTTGTCTTCAGGTGGTGCCGCATGTCATCTGGATATGGGTCACTTGGCCACCCAAAAACTCCAAATTGACCTTTCGTGTGTCACAATCCGAAGGTTGCATCTCATCATTGTGTAGACATCATTTCCCTATAATTCTCGTATGGAGAATGAGGTTTGGGACACCCTTTTTTTCATTGTTTTTCTCTCTTAAATTAAAAGATATGGGGCATTGTTAGGTCTCAATAATACTAGTGCATCCCACTTACTACTATTGTTGGTGTAGCCCCCTATTGTTATTTTTGTGTCCATGTAGCCCCCATATTTTTATATTTTTCCCCATAGAAGCCCAATTTTTTTATTATTGTTATGTAGGCTTTGATTATATTGTGACCCCTTAGACTCCTATATATACCAACGAGGTATTGTCTTTTGTATAATATGATAATTATTCATTTATGTGATATAAAGGAGGTTTCCCTCTTGAAGAGTCTATTTCTCAAGTCATTTATCTATCTTTTCTTCTATTTTGTGATTTGGTTTCATGACATTCAGTATCATAGGTTGGAATTCTAAGGTTTCTCTTCTTCAAACGGGTCATCTTGGAATTTTCGCTATAATTGTTTTTCTACGAGGCTTGAGAAGCTAAAATTGATAACACGTGGAGCCAAAATTTTGGCGAACTTCATGTACAAATTGTAGATATTGGTCCAATATATTTCCAGAGATATGATCCAAGGAATTCAGGGTGCTTTCCGGCTCTAGAATTCAGTCTCAATACAGAGACATAGGGGACATCAACATAAATTTCTATCTAGGAAGTGGGTTTGAATTTTCTAAAGAGTTGCTAAAATTACATGGAATTTAATTTTTCTTTTATCATTTTTAGAGATGAAGGTTGAAATAATGACCTATGGAATTCCGTACAAGTTCTCTCAACTGAACCAATCTATACTCAGGTCATCTTGGGATATTGGGCATAACTCTTTCTTGAAGAATCTAATATTATTATGACTTATGGGATTGGAAAAAGGATTGAAAGAGATACCACATGATGAAATTTAGGAACTTGGATATATAACATTGCAAAGATACAACATCTTCAATATCGATCCCCTAAAAATAAAGAAAAAGGTGTGTATAATTTTTAAAATTTGCATAAGTTCTGTTTGAAAAGTCAATTTGAAGTGATTAAAGGGGCATACTGAAGCATAAATATCATTTTTGATTCCAAAAGGAATCGAAGAAAATGGAAACACCTACTAATCAACCAGAAAGAGTCTATTATGACACATGAATAAGAGGAAGAAATGCAACATGATTTATCAAAATTACGAGACAAAATGCAACAAATTTTGCTCTCACAAAGAGTAACCAAAATTGAAATGGAAGCTAATATGGATGGTTTGAATAATCATTTAAAAGAATGCTTGGAGGCTTTGAAGGATGGCATGGAAGGTTTAAAGGAAGTTTTGACAAAATTGTTACAAAAAACGGTTCCAGGTGGTGACTAGGTATTCCATGAAAATCAGGATGAGGACAAAAGGAATATGAAATATGATTTTAGAGACTCAAACATTAGTTTTAAGAACCACCACATTCCAAAGATTGATATGAGGAAGTTTTATGGAAAGGATTCGATAACATGGATACAAGAGATGGAGAAATTCGTTGATCGACATGATGTGTCACACACACAAAAGGTAGACATTCCATATTTATATTTAGAACAAAATTAGTTTGTGTGGTATCAATGGATTTATTCTCATCAATCAATTATCACTTGGAAACTTTTTGTGGAATAATTGGTAGCACATTATGGGGGTATAAAGAGAAATACCTTCTTTGGCAAATTGATAAATCTCAAACAAAAGGGTTCAATGACGGAGCACATTGACGAATTCCAAAGATTGAATATTAAGGTAAATGATATTCTAGAGGAGCATAGGACTAATGTATTCATAGGAAATTTAAAAGATAACATCCAACATGAGATTCAACTTTTGGAACCTGATTCATTGGAGAAGGCATTCAAGGTGGGAAGAAATTTTGAAAGAAAAATTACAGAAACAAGGAAGTCTACCACTCACAACTATAAAGATTCAACTGGTGTTGCTCCTAGCCTTCCAAAACCTACAAGATTTAAAACACAAAAATTGGAGGAAAAATACCAAAAGGGATTTGTGATAATTTTGTTAGAAAATGCACTAGAGTTCATAAGTGTCCCAGGAAGAAATTATTTTACATAGATTGTGAAGAGGAGGAAGGAAAGGAACAAAAAACATCAAAATGATACGATATACACCAGGAACCAACCCCCAAAAAAGAAGAAATGAATCCAACCATATCTTGTAATGTATTGGTGAGAATTTCCACTCCTAAAACTTTCAAGATAGAAGGATATATCAAGAAGAAAAAGGTAATAGTTTTTATTGATTAAGGTAGTACCCTTAATTTTATTCATTGTAAGATAACCAATGAACTAAATTTCTTTCTATATCCAGCACTAGTGTGTTAAGTGATGGATACAAATGGAGGAACTATAAACTTCTCTGGAAAGTTCCATAAGATCAAGATAACCATGGGGGAATATGTATTGAATAGTCCAATTATTTCCATTCCAATGGGTGGTGCTTATTTTGTACTAGGAGTCTAATGGTTACAATATTTCGGGGCGATAGCTTTTAAGTTTCAAGAAGTTTTATTGAAATTGTTTTGGGAAGGAAAGGAAATTGAGTTTGCAACAACTTCCTCCCACATCTACCCAAGCAACTAGCCAATTGGGGTAAACATGCGACGAGAGGCCACTATGATATGTTTCGACCTCCTATGTCACATTAAGGAAGTGGAACTGATGGAAACACACCATACCAACATTCAACATCAACATTGGGACCCTCAGGAACCAACCCAACCTTTACTCCAACCAACCCCTGTGTCCCACTGACATTTTGAACCACTTGACCTCTGGACACTCTGATGTTATGGGCATGGTAGCATCCATGGACCTCTAGGTGTTCTCACAGGCCAACAATCCAATGTCCACAGAATATTTTGCTCAGTTTTGTACAAGCGTCCCTAGGATTTAAGTGACATTTTTAAGCCAAGAGCCCAGGTCACTGCCCAGAATTGAATGACACCTTTAGAACACTAATATAACATGGAGATAAGAGTACTAATGTAGTCACTTGAATAAGACCTTTACTGGACCCCTACTAGCCATGATAGGCATTTTGTCAAACACATCACCAATATGTAATCTACAAGTGTAAACAACATATCTGCGCATAGGGGTCTCATACTTATTTGAGATTCTCTATGAGGTATTGTTTCCTTATTACTTATGCTACATTTTCATCCATTACGCCATAGATACATTGTCCATCCATTTACGAGTAAAAATGTTACGAAATCCATATATAACTACTGTTATAAACATATATGTAACCAATATAGTAGCAATAGAAATACCAAAGAAATCATAGTCTTATAATCGACATATATACCAGTATAATACTCACAAAAATACAAGGAGAAATAGCCTCATATTGATGATGCAAAATCCAAACCTGGGATGGGACTTCCACATTCCACTTGTCCATAGAATGGCTGAGTCAAATATCTCTTCAACCATTCACTCCCATGCCATATTCTCAACATGAATGTGGGATCTCATATAACACATCAATCCAAAGCCATTTAGGACTTCTAGAGGCCATCCAACTGAACCCATAAAACATTGATTCCACCTCATGGTTAGACATCACAAAACCATCATCAAATTGGTCTATATCCAAGCCTTCTAGGGCTTCTAGAGCATTTTTCCAACCAAGGCTTCTAGGACTAGTAACTCAACCCACAACTTTTACTGGGATTCCAGAGCATTTTTCCAACTAGGGCTTCTAGGACTACTAACTCGATGGACCAAGGGCTTCTAGAGAATTTTTCCAACTAAGGGTTCCAGGACTAGTAAATAAACCCAAGTTGTTGCAGGGCTTCCAAAGAGTTTGTCCAACCAGAGATTCCAGGACTAATAACTCAACCCAAGATAAGGAAACATGAGAACCAACCAAAACAAAACAAGGAAAACAAATCCACAATCACCATGATTATCGAGAAAATATCTTGGCTAGGCTATCCACTATCAATCTTGGACATCCTCCATGCCCATGATAGATCATGATCAAAAAACCACATGTATATGCCATGCATGCCAAAACTAGGGAGGAAAACATACATGTAACTTGGTAGATGCAAACAAAATATGGTGTAGATGTTGATCCCAATTTCCTCTTGCGCTTTCCTGCTCTTCCTTTGCCTTCTTGCTCCAAGAATACAAATATGCCACATCCTCCAAGATTGATCCCAGAAAAATCTAACTATCCAAGAGTATGAGAGAGAGAGAATAATGAGATAGAGCTCCAACACTGAACTATCGAATCTTACCCACTGATCCTTATAAGCATTTTTATTAATGAGGCCTCTATTTTTCTTCACTTTCCATTACTTTCCTTCAATTTCCTCCTCACATTTAACCTATGACCTTTCACCTTCCTTTTCTCCTAATTTCATTTATTTTCATAAAAAAATGCCAATAAATGCCTCATTCCATTCCAAAGCCTTTGGGCATTTTCTTTGCCAATTTCCTTAGCCATAATAACTGAAATTAACACCCGCTAGGATGTTTTACCCACCATTCATCTTGGAATACACGTACGATCACCATGGCCTTATATATGTTACATGGATTTTTAACCATGGAAGATAATTAGCTCCAATGGCATGACAAATATTTTGAAGAAAGAATAGCATGGCATAATTCACAATTATGCTCACTAGAATTTAAAACATTGAAATCGTCTATTTCTCCATATCTCCAAAAAATATTGGACAACCATTCCAAAATATTTAACGCACATTATTTTGATTTGTTAGCTATTCTGAGATATGTTGTTTAAGAGGATAATAAAACTTGTTTCCACACTCACTATCCTTGTCACCAAAGTTATTATGCTTAAATCACTAAATCTCACTCAATAGAGGAGGAAATGAGTTTATATTGTTAGCAAATAAACTTCTAGATCTAGAATTTCAAAAATATCTAGATCTGAGATTTTCATTTCTTTCAACTTTACCAACTTTACAATTAATGACTTTATGACTAAAATTATAACACACAAAATAGTTTCCATAAATTATTTTTCGATACCTAAAATTTGAAAACAATTGAGCTTGAGTAGATTCATTGTACCTTGGTGTTCTTGTTTGTTATTTTAAGAATGATATTTAACAAAAAATGAAGTTCATAGCTAACATATCTCAAAATAGCTAACACCTGAAAAAGGGAAGCGCCAATCGTGTTGTAGACTGCCTCAGTCTGTCCCCATTTGCAGCACTGACTATTATTCTCAACTCTTGTGGCCACAAGACCTTTAGATGGTCGCTACTATACAAAAAAATTCTAAATTTTGCCTCCACATACCAGATGCTAGTAGATGGAAAGCAAGTTCCCAATTTCCACCTCCAGGATGCCTTCTTATGCTACCTGGGCCACCTTTGTGTTCCTTCAAGTGAGTGTGCCAAGATGATTTGTGAGGTGTACTACAGTGAGGTCCAAGATACTTTGGTGTGGAGAAAACTATGGTTCGACTACAACATTACTTTTATTGGCCAAAAATCTGACTAGATGTTGAGAGATATACCAGTTCTTACACTACCTATACACTACTTTTCCTATTCCTAGCCAACTATAGGAATCCATCTCCATGGACTATATGTCTAGCCTCCCTTCTACCAGGCATAGTAATGGTTGTGTATTTGTGTTTGTGGACAAATTTCCTAAGATGGCTATATTGGTGGCTTGCAAGAAGAGTATCAAAACAAAGAAAACAACCAAACTCTTCTTTGAACGATTATGGGTATATTTTTTCATCCCACAGACCATTATATCAGATTGGGGTAGCAGGTTCTTGAGCACATTCTGGTCAAGCATCTGGACACAACTGGACACCAAGCTCACCAAGTCGATTTTCTTCCATCCCTAAACTGATGTCTAGATAGAGGTCATCAATAGGATTACAGTGAACATACTTTCCATCTACAACTCCAAGCATACATGAATCTTAGATGAGAGTCTTCCCTATGTGAAACACAGTTATAACAAGTCTCTCCATAGCTTTACTAGTTACAGTGCCTTTCGATTGGATCTAGGATTTTAGCTACTGTGTCTGATTGATGTTTCCATGCCTCATGCGACTACACAGACATAATCCACACATGTATTGTCTGAGCCTGTTAAAGAAACCATATTAATTAAATGCATCCAACACATCCTCCAACAGGTTCACAACATCTTTGAGATTTCAAATACCAAGTACAAGAAACGACATGATCAACATTGGGTGCCTCAAAAGTTTCAGGTGGGTGACAAACTCTGGTTTCATTTGTAGAATGAACACCTCACCGGAGCCCATCGGAAGCTCAAACCACTCCAATATTTTCCTACACAATTACCAAGGATGTGGGAGACAATGCTTTTGATCTCATCATTACCCCATTCCTTGGCCTACACCTAGTGTTCAATGTGGACCACCTTCATCCATGCTTCTCACCATTACTAGACACATCAGACATTGCAGAATAACCCACACCAACAGAGTTAAACCCATACTATTTGGAACAGGCCACAACTGATTGGATTATGGACACACAGATCAAGAACACTCACCAGTAGAATATCCAACTATATCATGTTTTCAAAGTTAGCCAACTCTTGCACCAAGGAAAGTGGCTCAACAAGGATCAAGTTCAACAGAAATGTCCCCATCTCATGAAGACACTCAACGCAATGAAGACCACTTATTCCTAGGGGGGAGGACTAGGATAGGTGGACGTTGGTGGCCACCGTCCTATTCCCCTTGGATCCCCACCACTCTCTCTTATAATTTTTAAGTTTCCTTAATTGTAGCATAGTTTACTATTTTTGGCCGTTTTTCGGGTCCTAAACTTCCAGAGCCGTTTTGAGGCCCTAAACAATTTTTTTTGGGAAAATTGGGAACAACATGGGTTCTTGTCTAGTGTTGGCTGCTCAAATGTTGTAGTCCTTAGATAGATATTTCTAACGAGGTATTGTGAATGTCAAACACAGATTGTATGCCAAAGTTACAACCCCGGGAAGTTGATGCACCAATTTACTGAAACAGGGCCCATAGTTCTGGTGCTTCATATCCTAGGGTTAGGTTTTTGGATGTTTAGGGTTTTCCATTGTTTCTCAATAATATATATGCATTCAAGCATCATTGTAACATATTTGAGAGGTATGTAGCTTCCGCATATCTTCTTAGAGATAAGCTACCATCGCCGGAGCTAGTCTTATTTCTATTCTATTTGTAATCCTATTTCAGTATTTGATATTAATGAAATGAAGTTTTATTTATGCTACACCTCTGTATTAATGGTTATATCTATAATTATTTTTGTTCCTGTTTAAGTTCTGATCAGAAAAAAAATTGAGGATACAACAAAGTATAGATAAATTGTAGGAAGTCTCAACTACTTGACTACTATTGGAACAAGCATTTTATTTGATGTTGTAATATTCTCTAGGTTTATGCAAAATCCTTGTGAGGGAAATTGGTCTATCGTAAAAGGTGTTCTAAAGTACTTGAAGGGAACTAAAGACTTTGGACTCAAGTATACATAGGTGGACGAGTTCAACTTGATTGAATACTCTAATTTAGACTTTGATGGAGATAAAGAAATTTGGGTATCTAGTTTAGGTTATTCTATGAGTCTTGGATCAAGAGATATCTCCTGGAGGTAACACAAAAAATCTGGTTCAACAGATTCCACAACAGAGGCAGAATATGTGGTAGTAGCTGAAGCAACAAATGAAATTGTGTGGCTAAGAAAAGTTCTGGAAGATTTGTAGGTGAAACAAGTGCATTCCACTCCATTCACGTTTGACAACACTTGTGCAAGAAATTTGGTCAAGAACCCAAAGTTTCGTCATCAAACGAAACACATTAATACAAAATAACATCTGATTTGACATCATGTTGAGGCCAAGACAATCCATCTACGCCATTTTTTAAAAATGAGTAGATTGCAAACATCTTCACCAAATCTCTTAGAAGAGAAAAATTTGAAATATTCAGAATTATGCTTGGACTCACCAACATCCCTCGAGATTAAGGGGGGTAATGTTGACACCTAATCTTTGGGATTCGAAAATTTATGTAAATAATTAAAATTGAAAATAAGGAGGTTAGGAATATGAAGAGACACTGAGAGGTGAAGCCCAAGAGTCTTACCCTCCATGTATTTATCCATGAGAAATCTTAATGAAAAAATGAAATTCACATTGTGGAGTTACCTCCTGGCCTATCAATGAGGAGAATCTAACAAAAATGATCCTAAATCGAAAAAGAAATGATTTTCCATGTCATACTAGTCAACGAAGGTGGGGAATCTTCTAGTGCTGATTGGGTTGACATTAATGAAAACTACATATCAACAATATCCCCCTTTGTAATTTATGGCAACATGTACTCCCACTGCAACCACTACTCCCCTTGACTCGATGCCTCTAATCTTCCTATCATGTCTTCTCTTCCCCGTTGACATTAATGGAAAAGGGTTACTCCCCCAGAAAATATTCTTATCATCATGTACTTGGAACTTGCCTCTTCTCCCATTGTTTATTTGGCTGAATATAAATCATTTTAGTGTGAACTAGGGAGAATCACAAATTTTTATTGAAGATGCCCAATCATCTCATGCAATAAAGGTTTCATTAAGATATTAACTATTTTCTCATTTTTCCCAATATATTCCACCTTTATGTTTCTATCTATAACACAATGACCGATAGAGTGATATTTGATAGGATTTTGTTTTGTTTTTGAATGCATGATAGGATTCTTAGATATTTTTATGACACTAGTGTTGCACAAAATATTAGAATGGGCTCATTAAACCTCATTTGAATATCTTGAAACGTTTGTTTCATCAAGAATACTTTAGTATAACAAGTTTTCACTACTATGTATTCTACTTCCAATGTGAATAAGGAAATTGAATATGTCTTCTTATTCAACCATGGTACAGTATAGCCACCTAGGTAGAAAGCTGCTCCACTGGTTCTATTATGATCATCAACATTGCATGCCCAATCTACATCTGTATAAGTTGTGATAGTTAAATCATTCACTTTTGGATACCACAAGCCAAAATCTATTGTGCCCTTGAGATATTCAAAGGTTCTCTTCATTGGAACAATGTTGGACTCATTTGGTGTTTCTTGGAAACATGCTTCCAATCCAGATACTTGCATCACATATTCCTGAGGATTTCACAAATAGGATACTGCCAATCATTGGTCTATACATCCTTTAGTATTCATCTTTGGATATGTCATCCATGCTAAACTTGCAAAAAATCACCATTAGGGTGATAGTTGATTTGCAGTCTCTCATTTAAAACCTTTTTAACATTTATTTAATATACTTGGTTTGATAGATGAATATGCCCATGTCTTCTTGAGATATCTGAAGTCCCAAGAAGAAATTCAACTCATGAGCTAATGACATCTCAAACTCACTCTGCATATCTAATGAAAACGTTTTCCTTAATCTATCATCATTGCTTCCAAAACATATACTTCAATGATGGTAATATTGTTATGCTCAACCTTCACATAAATGTTTCTATCAAAATTTCCTCTTTTAAACCCTTGTTTCTACAAGTTCCTATCAAAACAGGCATACCAAGCTCTAGGAGCATATTTGAGACCATATAATTCCTTTTTCAACCTGAAAACATAAACTTTCTTGTTAGCAAGCTAAAATCCTTCAAGTTGATCTATATAGACTTGTTGTTCCAATTATAAATTCAAAAAGGTTGCTTTTACATCCATTAGATACACTTTGACTTTCCTTGAACATGTATAGGTTGAGAACATCCTGATGGCTTCCATCCTAGAAATGGGAACAAATGTTTCTTAATCTATTCCTTCAGCCTGTTCATATTGATGCGGCTCATCAATAGGTATATCATAAGGGTCATAATACCATCCTATAGCTTTAATATTATCTCTTTCAGATCTAAAATGGATCCTAAAAACCCTCTAAGTCTTCAAAGATAAAAAAATAACTATCGCAAAGGATGAACCTTAAAAAAGGCGGATTACACTATCGGGAGAGAAAAAATTGCAAAACGACCAAAAAAAGAGTTTATTAGAGACTTGAACAACGATGCACATGAGCTATTAGATTTGGCTGATCAACAATCCATATATGATTAGCATATCGCAATTGGAGATGGCAAGTGGGGGCTATCAGAGGCTACCATATGAAAGTTGCAAAAATAATCAGTGCAAGTCAACGAGGACTGTCAATCGAGCATTTAGATCGACGGCCCAGGTTAACCCGCAATATTGCATCAGCAAAATACAAGGGAGAACTTACCAAAGGCTCGGGGACTATGTGATATTCAATAAAGCCAGACCCGAAAGAGTTTATAAATGTAGTTGTATATTATTTGAAGTCCACCATAAAGCCATTCATCGGGATTTCTAGTGTATTAATGTATTTTTCAAATACAAAGAAACCCACGACCAAGTGACTTGTGATAGCGATACGAAGGCAGACCCGATGGAGTTTAGGGTGGATTTCATAACATTTCAAGTGTGATAAAAGGCATTTTTATGAATTTTATAGCGTTTTAGGTGTATTTCTCCGTGTAAACAAAGAACGTCTGTTTTGGGATTTGTAACGTGCCAATGGTCCATTCCATTGCAGAACAGGTGGTCACCATCCTTGAAGAAATTTAGAAATTATTGCTTAATGCTCACAGGGGATTTGAGTGGATAGAGGTCGGGAGCTAGAGAGCCCAGAAGAGGAAACAAACAGACAACGTCGAATGGCTTAAAATCCACAGAATGACAGAGACAGAGGCAGGAAGTGTTGAGACAAAGAGAAAACAAAGACAAAGAACAAGAGGGAGAGTTTTTGTACTCAAAAAGACTTGGGGGATCCAAGTAAAGCCCTCTTGTTTTATTCTTGTTGTTTTGAGACTTAATTTGAGCTCACAATTGTAAAAAAATATCCTCTTTAGGACATAACAAAGAGGTCACCACTAAAATCTAGACCAGGAGACGTAACCCAATATTTTTGGGTGAACTCCTTGATTATTTTGTGTTATGCATGTTTTTATATCATGTTTCTTTAGCTTCTTCATTGTCTATGTTATTCGTAATCTTTTGGATCTGTTGCACTAAGTAATGTAGGTAAATCCTACATATGAGTCTCTAATACCTTAATATTAGTCTAAGATCTCATTTTCAGATCAAGTGGTATCAAAGCTTTAAATTTGCTAAGGTTAAATAAGCTTCTGCTGGATATGGATGCTAACTAGGTCAAAGCTCAAAATAGGAGAAGGAAAACTTGTTGAAACTAATCCAGAGATTGGAAGAGTCTATCCTTGGAGGAGAATGGTAGAATAAATTCCATTATAATCACAATCTCAATTCATGGATAGTTTTATGGTCATGCAAGCCATGGTGGAAGAAATGTATCGGGAATTTAAGAAGGGTCGAGGTGAAATCACTTCAACACCCAAAGAAGGCAAAGGAATAGAGGAACCTCTTCTAGTTTCCCATTCATAAGGCAAAGGGAAAGGGGAAGAGCCTCCTCTATCATCTCCTCCACCATCACCTCCATCTATCCTTGAAAAGAAAAACAAGAAAACTTCTTTGATTAAATTAGATGTAGAGTTTGATTTGCGAATTTATGATGGAGAATTAAATGTAGAAAAGCTAGGTAACTAGATTAGATAGATTGATGTACATTGCAGGGTGCAGAACATTGATTCAGAAAGGAGAAAGATTCAACTGGCTAGCCTTCACCTTGGAGGAACTGCACTAGTGTGGTGGGAAGGCAGGACACAAGTTGATTTGAAGAAGCATGGTAATATTCTTTCTACCTGGAATGGATTTGTTTCTGCCATTAAAAAACAATTCTATCCTCTATCTTATATGCAGCAAGCAATGATTAGTTCGCAAACTCTTTGCCAATTAAAGGGCCAAAGTGTACAAATTTATACCTAGGAATTTAGAAAAAGAGCTTTAACTCTAGGCATTTCTCTAGACTCACCTAAAACTTTGTTGAAGTATATAGGTGTTCTGCATAGCTATTTGAAGCACACCATTCTCATGTTTAATCCCACTAGCTTAGATGATGTATCAGTTTAGGCTACACATCTAGAGGCTAGAGGCAAGAATGTGAACCCAGATATTAGGGGATCATCAAAACCGCTACAAGTAAGAACAAGGAAAAGAAGAAGCTGAAATGGAAGGAGAAGAAGATAAACGCTGTACAGAAGGACAAACCTTCATGTAGTCACTACAAGAAGGATGGTAAGAAGAAGAAGACTTTCGTAGCTATTCAGAAAGACTTGGGTGGAGACTTAGGGGATGAAACAACAGCCTCAACCACATGTATAAAAGGTAAAAATTCTGAAGCATCTACAAGTAATTCTGCACAATCTATTAATAATGAAGATAATGAGAGGAAAAGACATGAGCTTTTTCATATTAGAGTTATTTCCAAGCGCCAAAATATTGATACTTTATTTGATAGTGGATCACAAGTAAACTTGATTTCTTAAACAACTGTAAAGAAATTGGGCTTACAAACAACACCTCATAAAAAGCCATATCCATTAGGTTGGGTATGTGATAATTCAAAGCTACAAGTGACTAGACAATGTAAACTTAGGTTTTCTATTGGGTCAACATTTGTAGGTGAGGTTGAGTTAGATATACTTCCCTTGGATATATGTGGTATTGTTTTAGGAAGTCATTACTTGTATGATAGAAAATCCATATTCTATAGAGCTAAAAATAAGTATCAACTCACTAAAGATGGAATAGAATATATTGTAAGAGCTCATAAACTAAAAATAACTATTCTCTCATAAACTCAGGGAAGATGAAAAGAATTGTAAATTCATGCAAGCAATTTTAACTAATGGTTGTAAAGGAAAAGAACCCTGATAAAACCAATGTAGTTGAAGGTTGTGATGCTAAATAGAAAGTTGATTTAGTTAAAGTTGTTTTAGAATATGATATCCTATTTCAAGAACCTAAAGGTCTGCCACCCAAAAGGGTAATAGTACATGATATTCATTTGCATCAAGATGCTCCATTGCCTAACATCGGAATGTATAGGTTATCCTCTTTAGATAATGTAGAGATAAAGAAGCAGGTATAGGAGCTACTCGATAAAGGGTTCATAAGACCAAGCACATAACCATGTAGATCTCCAATCGTGTTTGTGAGAAAGAAATATGGTTTGTGGAGGATGTGCATTGATTATAGGGCACCGAATAAAATAACGATCAAGAATCATTATCCTCTTCCTCACATTGATGATTTATTAGATCAATTGAAAGAAGTAGTTTAATTTTCCAAGTTAGACTTGCATACTAGCTATCATCAGGTCAGAGTTGCAGAACAAGATGCATGGAAGATTGCTTTCAAAACAAAGCAAGGGATGTATGAATGGTTGGTTATGCCTTTTGGCTTAACTAATGTTCTTGCAACTTTCATGAGAGTTATGAATGATGTATTGAGACCTTTTATTGATGATTTTGTAATTTTATATTTAGATGACATTCTTGTTTTCAGCAAAACATGGGAAGAACATTTGAAGAATGTAAAGAAAACTTTAGATGTTTTGAAAAGAGAAAATCTCTATGTGAAGTTTTCAAAATGTGAATTCGGCAAAACATCTTTAAATTGTTTGGGTCGTATCGTAGGGGGTGGTGAATTGAAGAGAGATCCCTCTAAGGTTGAAGTCATTGTGAACTGGCCTAAACCAAAATCTGCTACAGAAGTTAGGAGTTTCCTAGGAGCAACACAATATTTGAGAAAGTTTATTGCTAAATTTTCCTTAATTACAACTCCCTTACATTCTTTAACATGATTGAACAAGGTGTTTCAGTGGGAGGCAAATAGCAGAAAGCCTTTGACACCTTAAAATATAAAATTAGTACAACACTAGTACTACCACTATCAGATCTTCAATGACCATTTGAGATTGAAATAGATGCCATTGACTATTCCATGGGAGCAGTGTTGATGCAACACGGTAAACCCATATGCTATCATTCCAAGACATTTAATTCTATAACAGTTAATTATCCTACATATGATAAAGAATTGTATGCATTAGCACAGAGTGTGAAAAAGTGGAAACATTACCTAATGGGAAAAGAAACAATTATACATATAGATCATCAACCACTTCAATATTTTCACTCACAAACTAAGTTGCAGCAATCAAGACACTATAGGTGGATGGGTTTTCTACAGCAATTTCATCTTGTCATCAGATATAAGAAGTGCATAAACAGTAAGGTTTCATATATGTTATTCAGACCAATCATAAATGAATCTATTATACTTAAGCATATCTCAATAATGCATGAAAGCTACATTGAGCAATATGCTCAAGATGTATATTTTAAAGATGTATATGCAACTTCAAGTCCTAACAAACAAGTAAAAGAATTGGATTATTATGTTAAGGACCAACACTTGTATCATTTGGGAAAGTTATGCATTCCACAAACTGAAACAATTAACATAATCCGAGAAGCACATACTTCTCTTATATCAGGTCATTTTTGTGCAAGTAAAATAGTTGCACAGCTGCAAAGGTTCTGTTATTGGCCAAGAATGCATGAAACAGTTTCTAGATATATAAAAGGGTGTACTATGTGTGCTAAAATTAAGCTCAACAATAGAAAAAGATTCATGTACACTCCACTTCGAGTTCCTTCTCATCTTTGGGAAGGTGTTTCCATGGACTTTGTTGGGGGATTGCCAAAATATAGAAAAGGTCATGATTATTTATATGTTATTGTGGACAGGTTCAACAAAATGTGTATTTTAATACCTTGTAACGAGCATATTAAATCTGAACAAACAACGAAGTTGTTCTTTAAACATGTTTGGGTTCATTTTAGGTTACCCACTTCCATTGTATCTGATCGAGATTCCCAATTGTTGGGAAGTTTTGTTCAAGTATGTGAGAATTGATGGATATCATATTGAAGAAGAGAACAACATTTCATCCACAAACAGATGGCCAAATAGAGGTGGTCAACAGGACAGTGGTCCAATTGCTTAGGGGCTATTGTAGCAAGCATCCCAAGATTTGGGATGAACATTTGTGTTACGTGCAACATGCTTACAACCGTGATAAGAAATCTTCTACTCAGATATCTCCTTTTGAGACTTGTTTTGGTTTTACACCAAAGTATCCCTTGGATTTTGTCTTTGAAAATGATATAGAAGTTGATGGACACAGTGATGTGGTCTAAGCAACCAAGTTGATTGAACAGATCCAAGAAATTCACCAGGTAGTACAGGAACAAATGGAAAGAAACTAGGCCAAGTATAAGGCAAGGCATGACAAGTAGCGAATTGAACAGACCTTCTAAGTTGGTGATTGAGTCTGGTTGTACATCAGCAAAGACAAAATTCAAGGTGAAGGTAAGAAGATCAAGCCAATAAGGTATGGGACTTTCAAGATACTTGAGAAAATTGGTGAAAACATTTTTCGCCTTGATTTTCCAGCTTACATGCACATCTATTCCGTAGTTAATGCAGAAAACTTGAGATTGTTTGAACCTTCATTGATTGAAGATCTCGAAGAGAAAATTCAGTTGCCTTTTGTTGATGCTTTGATGCCTAGATATCTCAATCAGTTCTAGGAAGACACAATTCTAGATAGTAAGGTGAGAACTACATGCAGAGGGGATTTTGAGTACCTCAGAATTGGAATTAAAGGTTCAAAACCAAGTAGTTCACGATGGATAGAAATTGGACAAGTGAGGAAGTTGTATCCTCACTTGATCGATGCTTAAAAACCAACTTTTGGTGGTCCAAAAGATTTTCAGTGGGAAGGCGTGATCCAAAATGGATCCTAAAAACCCTCTAAGTCTTCAAAGGCAAAAAAAACTATCACAAAGGATGAACCTTAAAAAAGGAAGATTACACTATCGGGAGAGAAAAAACATGCAAAATGGCCAAAAACAGAGTTTATTGGAGGCTTGAACAACAATGCACAGGAGCCGTTAGATTTGGCTGATCAATGGTCCAGATCCGATCAAAATATCACAATCGAATATGGTAAGCAGAGGCTATCAGAGGCTACCATATGAAATTTGTGACAATGATCAATGTGAGTCAACGAGGACCATCAATCAAGCGCATAGATTGACAACCCAGGTTAACTTGCAATATCACATTGGAAAAATACAAGGGAGCACTTACCATAGGCCCGGGGACTATGCAATATTTGATTGCGACATATCGCATCACAATATCACATCGGAGCAATACAAAGGGAGCGGGGCCAATACAAATGTGACTTGCGATAGCCGGACCCGATGGGGTTACCGATGAAATTTAATATATTTTGAGTTCTAGGAAAAGGGTTTTTTCTATGTATTTCACATTTTCGTTAAATAAATGAAATACAAAAGAAATGCACCTGATATGATAAAGATGGACCCGAAACTTTTATAAATACAGCTATAAATTATTTGAAGTCCTCCATAAAGCCATTTGTTGGTATTTTTAGTGTTTTAATGTATTTTGCAAATACAAAGAAACCCACGACCAAGCAACTTGAGATAGAAATACAAAGGCAGACTTGATGGAGTTTAGGCCTGATACCATAACATTTCAAGTTCGATAAAAGGAATTTTTACGAATTTCATAGTGTTTTACGCATATTTCTCTATGTATATAGAGAACGACTATTTTTGGATTTTTAACATATTGATGGTCCCTTCCATTGCAGAATAGATTGTTGAAAATAATACTGAGAGGGGGGGGGGTGAATCAGTATTATCTAGTCCTTTTACCAAATCTTCCTTATATATGCTTTGAATTATTTTTTCATATCAGTACCATAAAATAACGAGCATGAACAAGAAAAATAGACAGTCACATCAAAGAACACCAAATATAAGGTGGAAACCCAATGTGGGTGAAAACCACCTGCTGCAGTATGTCTCTATCTTCTTTCAAATTAGAAACTCCTTTTACAATGGTCTTGTACTCGTGCAGTCCTTTACCAGTACGCAGGCTGCAACCTGCAGAGAGCTACAACTCTCTCTCGTTTTCCAGTCTCTCCTGGAAGGGAGCTACAACCCCCTACTTCTTTTCTTTCAAGGACCACTTTCATAAATTTTCAAACTGGATCCATAAATATCAAATGATCATCAAGTAC
>APFE031009186.1:95315-129066 GCA_000404065.3 Pinus taeda
GATGCCATAACCAGTGCTCATCATCCTTTCTTAGATAGCATTGTTGTTGTCCTTCTTCAAATATGTACAGATTATTTGGAGTTCTTTTGCCTTTGATCACTGTTTTACCTGTATCAAGATCACGAACAAGGCATCCATTTGATCTAAATATCACCTTGGTTCTTTGATCACACATCTGACTGACACTTGGAAGATTATGTTTCAATCCATGAACATACAAAACATCTCCAGCCTTGACTTTTTCTTTTAACTGAGCAATACCTTTTCCTTTTATAGTTGCAGGAGTATCATTTCCAAAAGAGACTTTCTTTCATTTTTCTAGAGAAGAATATGACTCAAGTTTTCCTTTATCACCTGTCATATGCTTCGAACATCCACTGTCAATGTACCATAGATTTTCGTGTCCCTCTGCATAAAATGCTATCCCACATCTTTCTGTTTGTGGTTCCTTTATTCTCCATGTTTTGGTGCTTGAGGATTGTTCCTTTCTTTGCTGGAACCTGCTCCTGCATTCAGAGTCTTCATGACCAAACTTATTGCAAATAGAACATTCGACTTCATTTTCAAGAACCGAAAAGTTGTTATAGGTCCTTTTTGTAATCCCGGTCATACTTCTTTGTTTTTGAGCTTCCCTAGTGATGATTGTTTTATATGCAACACATTGAGCTGCTTTGTGACCAAAGTTATGGCAGGAAAAGCATTGTCCATTGAAGAAACTTTTGCAGTTATCGAATCTACCAGCCAATTGATTGTAATTTCTTTTGTCATCTATTCTTGAACCAAATTGAGAATATTTAACCTGTGGCTGGTTGTAGCTTTTGTTCACCCTTAAGATGGATTGCCCCTGATAGTTTCTATTTTCAATTCGTCCCTGCTTTACCTGATGTTCTTCATTGTGCTTTTGCTCATTTCTTCTTGCTGCATCAAGATAAATTTTTGAGGTGGATGCTTGAGAAGTTTCTCCATTATAGCCCAGACCTGTCTTGTTTAGAGGAGACCGCTGCACATTGATAATCTCATCCAAGGTTTCAGATCCTTTGACAAACTTAAGATTAATAGCTTTTGTTTTCTCAATCTCTTTTCTAAGACCAACAATTTCACCTTCTAATTTTTCAAGATGTCTTTCCTTTTCATCAATTTGAAATTGTAGGGTATCAATGATCATATTCTTCTCTTCTATACATCTCTTAAGTTTAGTAATTTCTTCATGAAAGTAATCCTCATCTATAGCATCCATATAATCATCATCTTCAAATGCCATTAATAATTTATATTCATTACTTCGTTCATCTTCATCACTGTTTGATAGACCATCACTATCTTCATGAGTGTAGTATCTTTTCTTACTTGCACTCTGTTTCTTGTTCCATCTAGCAGGTTCCTTTCCTTTATCCTTATAAGGACATTTTGCAGCATAATGACCTACTCTTCCACAAGCAAAGCATTTAAAAGGTAACTTACCTCTGAACCTTCCAGAACCCTTTTGAAGATTTCTGACAAAGTTTGATTCTTCTTCCTCTTCTTCTGGGACGTGGCTTGCTTCATAATAATCTCCTTTGCCTGATGCCTTGAAAGCAGCTTCTATTCTATCTGATGGACCTCCCTTTCTCATTTCATAAGTAGTTAGAATTCCATGTAGCTGAGACATAGTAAGAATTCGTAGATTTTCTTTTTCTTCTATTGCAGATACTTTAGATTCAAACTTGGGGGACAATGATCTTAGAACCTTTTCAACCACAATAGCCTCTTTTATTTCTTCACCCAAATTTTTCATACAATTAACAACTTCATCTACCCGAAGAAAATAGTTAGCCACACTTTCATCATTATACATCTTGAGAGTCTCATACTGAATCCTGAGAGTTTGAAGTTTGGCACGCTTTACCTGTTCATCTCCTTCATAGCTTGTGACAATTTTGTCCCATATTTCTTTTGCAGATTTATAGTGCATTACCTTCATGAATTCCGATTGGGATATACATCCTAATAGGGTACTGACTGCTTTTGCATTTTTTTCATACTTCTTTTTCTCGTCTGCATCTGTAGGAGTAGTTGAAAGAAAAGCATAGCCTGTCTCTACGATGTTCCAAACTTCTGTACCAAGAGATTGAAGATAGGCAGTAACTCTTACCTTCCAATAATTGAAGTTTGTCCCATCGAAAACCGGTGGCCTGATAGATGCTTCCCTCTCGTAGTTGCTCATGATGAAAGATCTTCCTTCAAGCGATCAAGCTTCTTTAGAAGGACCTGCTCTGATACCAATTGTTGAAAATAATACTGAGAGGGGGGGTGATTCAGTATTATCTAGTCCTTTTAACAATTCTTCCTTATTTATACTTTGAATTATTTTTGCATATCAGTACCATAAAACAATGAGCATGAACAGGAAAAACAGACAGTCACATCAAAGAACACCAGATATAAGGTGGAAACCCAATGTGGGTGAAAACCACCTGCTGCAATATGTCTCTATCTTCTTTCAAATTAGAAACTCCTTTTACAATGGTCTTGTACTGGTGCAGTCCTTTACCAGTACGCAGGCTGCAACCTGCAGAGAGCTACAAATCTCTCTCGTTTTCTAGTCTCTCCTGGAAGGGAGCTACAACTCCCTACTTCTTTTCAAGGACCACTTTTCATAAATTTTCAAACTGGATCCATATACATCAAATGATCATCAAGTACATATAAATTACAGTTAGCTGCAGTAACCAGATCAAAATAACAGAACTGAACCCAGAACACCTTATCAACAGAAAAATTCAGTCAACAGAAGATCTTAAGTCAGATAGGCAGTTTTCCTTTCACTGGCCTACGTCGCTACGCACTTCACCCTCTGCTTCTCTGCGTATACCCGCAGAGCTCCTTCTGCTGCACTGCGTGACCACGCACTGCTTCTTCTACTGCGCTGCGTACAGTACGCACCCAAATACACTATCGCGTCGCGTACTTCACTGAAGGTACGCAGCTAAAGATACTATCGCGCCGCGTACTGTTTCTGTGCGTACGCACCTAAACCACCGTCGCTCTGCGTACCCACGCACAGCTCCTTCGTCGCCTTTGCATACCCACGCACTGCGCCTTTGTCGCCCCTGCGTACCCACGCAACTATCCTTCTTCTGCTCTACGTACCTACACAGAGGCACCGTTAAAAACTCACGTAGATCAGATTAGGACTGAATTTACAGATCACCAGTGTGCTACAGTTAGACAGATGCCCAGATCTGATCAAGCGCTTGGGAGATCACCCTTTACAGATTCGCCTTCCACTTCACTTTCATATAGATCAAGGTTTTTGAAACAATAACCCAAATATTTCATATCTTAAGATATTCAACCCAAAAGCATACTAAGCCAAATGATCTCCTTTGCTTTATATAGGCAAGCTCTTCCTCAAATCAAGGATCATGGGGCCCAATAATAATAATAAAATAAAACAATACCACGTGCCAGACCTAGATAAACAATACCGTCGACTAAATACCAAGGGTTAAACATGCCCACGTGTGCGCGTTTACTGCTGACGTGTGTGCACTGGGGGTTACGGACCTCATGATGGGTTAACCTGCATGTCGGACGTAGTCCCTGTACGCGTACCTGCGGGTGGCATCTTCTGAACTGTTCTCCTGCGTACTTCTTAATTTTCATCATATTGAGAGCCCTTGCCATGGGTGTTGCCATCAAGTACAACATCTGTAACCTATAACCATACCAGAAACATAATGCCAACATGGCCACCATCCCTGAAGACTTTTAGCAATGATTGCTTAACGCTCCGAGGGGATTTGAGCAGACATATGCTGAAAGCTAGAGAGCCCAGAAGATGAAATGAACAAGTAACACCGAATGGCTTAAAAGCCATAGATGATAGAGACAGAGGCATGCAGTGCTATGATAGAGAGAAAACAGAGACAGAGAACAAAAGGGAGAGTCTGTGTACTAAAAAAGAGTTGGGGGATCCAATTAAAGCCCTATTGTTTTATTCTTGTTGTGTTGAGACTCAATTCGAGCTCACAATTGTAAGAAACGCTTCTCTTGAAGACATAATAGAGAGGTCACCACTGAAAGTTGGACCAGGAGATGTAGCCCAAGAGCTTTGGGTGAACTCCTTGATTATTTGTTGTGTTATGCGTGTTTGTCTATTATGTTTCTTTAACTACTTCATTGTCTATATTATTTGTAATGTTTTTGATCCATTGCACTAACTAATATAGGAAAATCCTACATGAGTCTTTAATACCTTAATATTAGTCTAAGATCTCATTTTCAGATCACTTTCTCACATTTATTTATGATTTTTGTTATATTATGCTTAGTGAGAGGGGTGAAATATGTGTTTCTATGTCATGTGGCCTAATATGGTTTAAATGTAGGAATTGGAGAAATTTTGAGATAATTTAAATGCAGTAGCTTAGAGTAGAAAACAAGGAGAGACTATAGGAGGTTTCCCACCTCCTTAAATACTTCATAAGTAAATATCATCATTTTATCTCTCATAAAATCGAAGTCATTGGCACCCAAGCAGGACGAGGTCATTGACAACTAAGTCATTGCAGTTCAAGGAAGATCTAGATCCACCATTCTTGAGTTTTGGGAGAAAAGCATCTCTATTTTCTAGGGAGTTGTTGTTAGCTACCCTTTTGTATGAATAAACATGCCAAATATCTCATTATGATTCAAACTTTGTTTTCAACTAAGAAGCTATTGAGATCAAGCACTCGTTACTGTTAATTTTGACTTGTTATGTGATGTATTTGACATTTCTGCAATGATAATGAGAATTTTCTTATTGATCCATCATTGAGTTAGTTCATAGTGCTAAGGCTCTTGTGTTTGGGCCCAACCTCAGTAGCTTAGGTCCCTCTTGTGTAGTGATATTCCTTTTTAGCTTAGAATGTTTGTTAGTTGCTTAATTTTATTAGAATATAATTCCTCAAAATCCTATGGTTGTTGCCTCTATTTCATCTCTCTCATGGGATCATGATTATAGGAATCTACAATCACAGCCCAAAAAAATTATCTTGATTATTTCTTGTTTATGAATTCTTGGAAAAAGGTATACATTAGTTATCTTGTATTGCATATAATTCTTGTAGCTTAGAAGTTGATTCATTGCATAGATCAGAGCTTTTGGCATAAGTTAGATAGTTTCTAAATTCAAATCAACGTTTCCACCATTGGTTATGATATTCTGTGAATGATAAGAGAACATCCACATGTGATGTTGTAGGGCTGATCAACCTAGAGGCAAGGGGCCTTTTCACCACCTCCATGCAGGACTTCTCCACCCGCTTTTGATGAATCCCAAATATTGTTCTTGAGCTCTATCATTTAGGTCACTGTGAGCAACCCTCTTAGTTAAAAAATGTCCTTCCTAAAGTTTTGAGCTTGGCTAGGGGTGTTGGTAACCTTGCATCCATCTACCATAGCCTTCATCCACCTTGCCAACCCTTTATCTCATTTCTCTTACCTTCCAAACACTCTCAACAGCCTTCTTGTAGCATTACAGGTCTAACTGTAGCAAGTCAGGGATCCTATAGCAACTTCCTATAGCATGCCTATAGTAGCCTGTTTTGACCTTGTTTTGACCTGTAATGAATGTTTGACTTAGTCTAGAAGTAGGATTACCCCCCAACTTAGACTCCATGATTAAATGTAGCACCTAGGAAATTCCATCCATCCTTTTGGCACAAGTAGAACATTACTTTATATACAAGTGTGAATTAGATAGATGACACATAAAATATTGAGTTATGAGTTGGTAGAATAATTTCCTCTTTACATGTGAATTTGATAGCTAGATTACTAATTGTAATTAATGCAGTTCTCTTTATGAAGATAACATATCTATTGTGTTCTTTCATGAATTGATTTAGTAGCATCTACAAGTTGGTAGCATATACAAGTTGGATTTGAAAAGCATTTGCTTTTTCTACATTAGATATATCTTTTGAATTAAACGTTCAATAGTTAATTTTCCTCTAATTTAGTAGAAGAATGGTCTTGGAGCCCTAATGATCAAATGACCTAGTTGAGGGTGGCGTGAGTAGAATTCCATATACCATGTATATAACACTGTCACTTTGAAGTTTGTAATACCCCCTCCCAGGTCTACCCAAATTAACCACGGTAACCAGGGTAAACATGAGGAGAGATGCTACTACAATAAAAATAGACCTCCTATGTCACCTTAAGGAAGTGGAATTGATCAAACATCACACATAGTCACCCAACATCATCTACAGACCCCTTAGGAGACAAGTCAACCACTTAGACATCCTGTCCCTGGGTCCCACTGATATTCTATAGCTCTTAGGCCTAAAATTCTCTCATGCTATGGGCAAGTGAGTGACCAGCAACCTAAACTTGCTCTTATAGGCTTTCCTGCTAGCGACTATGGTCTACAATTACTAGTTCTATGCCAGTGGCCCCAGGATTTGAGCCACGTTTCTAGCCCAAAACCCTAGCCTCTACCCAAAACTTGTTGTAACTTTAAGAAATAAGTAAAAACATGATAACCATCCCAATCAATCAAAAATCATTCTCAGTACTATGCTCGAACATCCCCAACTGGTACTGAAATTTTGTCAAACACTTGACATCAATGCAAGCTACAGGTCTAGGATATAAGAAAAAGCATAAATGATTGAAACAACTTATGAAACACAAGTAGAAGGATCACCTCCATCTACATTGAGCTACTACATCATCAATTAGATCCTTCATCCATCCATTTAATAGTTACAAGTAAATGTATGAAATAACCATGACATGAACGAGTCATTCAACCATGCTTTTAACCAGCATAAAACCATATAAATATTATAGATATGTCAACCATTAAATCCACATATAAATCAGTACAAAAGTAAGATAACTTAGCTTTTATTAATCATAGGAAAATATGAATAGTTTCGAGACTTCCACATACCACCTGACCATATACATGGCTGAACCGAATCCCTTTTTCAGCAAGTCACACTTGTGCCATATTCCAAGCATGAATGTGGGTTCTCATAGAAGAACCAATCCAAGAACAATCAGGGGAATCCATAGGTTAAACCACCTCCACTCTCATCCAATTGTGATCACACCAAAACCAATGCTTTGATCACGACTAAACATATCTTGGAATTCCATCTAGAATCCATCATTGTCCTTGAGGAATTTTTGATCTCCTTGTCTCTCAAGATTTACCGTGATCCAAACCTAGATCACTAGGGCATAAGCTAAGACTACTCCCTCAATATTTACCATTTATTTTGCCAAAACTAGTTAAGGCATTCCTAGGACTTTGTGTTGCAGGTGAGGCCACCCTAGGGTATTGGGTTGAGAGCTCCACCACAATGGAGGGAAAACTACAACAAGAAATGCTCAAGAAATCAACCTAAATGATTATTATACTAAACTGTGTAAGAGTGTCCTTACCCAGAAGTCCTACATTTGAGTAGATACCGGAGGGTGCAAACCCTCATCTTCTCTTAATATATTCAAAACCTGAAAGTTACTCAATGAAACATATATAGTAGTAGAAACATAAATCATGTTCATGATATTAACTTTAAATCATATACATGAATGAACCACTATGCATCAATGTAAGATTCATAAACAAATTACAATATAAATAGATGCATAAACACATTTAATATTGGAATCAGAACAACGTTCCTTTATTGAAGTTAGTTATAAGTAGAGTGGAAAAATACGACTTGAGTCCTTCTCCAGCTCCAAGCAGAACCGTCCTCTGGATCTGTCCTTTCCTGGCCTCAGTAGTCTTCCTTCATCACAAATATAAGGATATATTCAAGAAATATGAAGGATATCTCCAACAAGGAAACATGGATTTCCTGAAGCTTTGGGGAGTGTAGGAGGCACAGGGATTTCATCAAACTCGGTTAGGGATAATATCACTATAGTATCAATATCTCATCTCATCTCCCTTAAGGCCTTCCCATGGAGGTTTACTTATACTTCTCCAAATTATCTTTTTTAGTTGGGAAATAGTTGGGCCATAGGAAATAGTAGGTGAGTAACCAGTAAAACCCATGAACATCACCTGAAATTAAGGAAATTTAATTTTTTTAAGTGTTTTGACATATGTACGTGGATTGGGTATATGCTCACCCCTGTGTACATGATTTTATCATAGGGAAAAGTGGTGTATAAGGAATAAAACACTATTTTTTAGATTTTATACCAAGTTTGGAAGGAAGGGTTGCCCTAGGCCATAATCAGAGCATCAGATCTACTAGGATTGGAAAATGGTGCTATAACAAATGCCCCCTAATATATGAGGTTAGTAGAGGTACATGATGGCTGAAATGTATTAAGTGTATAGAAGGAATCATGCTGAGACTGAGGAGGATTTCACCAGAATTCAACCTGCCAAGCTAGCGAAAGAGATCAAAAATAAATTGTTGTCTAAGGTGGGCATACCCATGCTTAGAAATAGACAAGCATGTCCACATGTCAAGTAAAAAAGTGGATCCAATATACATACAATTATGAAGGAACTAAAAATACATAATATATCATCTGATCATCCATGTGATCATAATCAAGAAAGTACATGCCTGAATATCACACATAAAGAGCTAATCAATGATGTTGAAGTATAAAGCTGATCACTGAAGTCAAGAAACTGATCCAAATAGAACCATGTGAACATGATGGAATAAATGGTACTACACTAAAACTCGGGTGACAAAATATAATATATCTTTGTAATTAACTGCAATAAATAAGGTGGATGGTGTCAACTAGAAGAAACAGGAGCAACTATCAAGTGAACCAAAACATGTTGATGCAAACTCGAGGTCTTCATCGACTGTTGTGGTACATTTCTACACAATTGGAATAAATGATCTGAAGTTGACCATGTGAGAAATTGTTTGATTATCGGTCATTTATTTATACCATTGACAAAGGCGAGGCTACTCACTAATAATGATGATGAGAGTCAAGGTACCTATTATAATCTAATAAGTGCGAATAAATGCGATGTAGTCGCACAATTGGAAGAATCTGTCAACCAGGAGACAATGATGTTTTCCCATTATCGATAATGAAGGAATATTCCATTGACGACTGCAAACCCTAAGGTACTACCAAATGGAATCTAGATCTCTTTCCAGAGCAATGAGCTAAATTCAATGGGAAAATATCTGTTAGAAGGAAGGCATTAAGGCATCTTTCATCAATCTAGCACGACTGTAACCCGTAGGCCAATAATGTGGAAGGAATCAGAAAAGAAAAGATGTAGTAACCTAACCATATCACATTTCTGGTGTACAAAAGATGTGGTTAGCACATGATAGAAACCCTCTAAACCAACCAATAATGAAAGCTAGCGTAGAGGCGAGGAATCTAGTAGTAGGTTCAAATGGAAACAAAGGCAATGCATGAATCCAATGTGTGATGATGAAAAATGATTTTGAACACAAGAAAAACCACTCAGTCAAAGATCCATGATACTGATCGATGCTAAGCACAAGGTAACCTATCAATAATGAAAATAGGGTCAAGGTGTGGCTATAGATCTTCCCTCAGAGCAATTTGTCATAGTCGATAAGAGAAAAATCCACCAACAAGAAGTCAACGGATAGCTTCTCAAACTGGCACGAGAAAAGGACCAATATCTAATGTGATAATGAACATGAAGTTGACAACTAGGGATGGTTGAATGAAAAATAGGTTAAGGCACACCGTAGAGAGGCCAACTTAGGTTTACCTCCCTTAAACAAAAGCATGACTCAACTCTGACTACATGGCAGCATATGATAACTTTTTATAAGTTCATCATGCAGGAGGCATAAGAAAACTCTCCATATTATTGGAAGAGGTAACCAATCAGAGGAGTACTGACTCAATAACAAGGTTAAGGCTCTCCTAAGTCAAACTAAAGCCCATCCCAATCAAGGAGAGACTTACATTTGAGTGCTTTTTTCAAGGGCGACACAAATGACTGTAGCTGCCATCAAACATGGAAATAATGTATCGTTCCCTCTCTTTTTGGAATATATATATTTTTTTTGTATTTTTGTTTTATATGGAGCTTGAAAAAGAATAAAAGAATTCTATAGTACAGTGGAAAGAATGAGTGTCAAAAAAATAGATGCTTTAGTTCCTTGGACGGGAACATTCCTATGCTCAATACGAGGTGGCGAAACTAGTCAAGGACACTTAAAGGAATGCTCTTTACACGTGTAAAAGGGTGCATCAAGTTGCAGAGGCTAAGTGATTGCAAGGTTGATTTTACAGAAGACGTGGTCAAAAAGTGGCTTAAACACAAGTCCAAGTGAAGTCGTCTCAAGGCCAAAGGTGAAAATAGTTAATATGCAATGCAATAGTACAAATCAACACAAAGGAGCCCCTAGGGTATAAGGCCAGAAAATACCACAGAAGAATGAGAATGAGCTTTAATGGATAATTCATGGTGAGACTAAAGAGGCCTCCTGAGCCTACTCAATATAGCAGCATGGGCAACAAATGTCAGTGAGCATCTAACTAAGATGCCCATGTAAAGGTTGGCTCTACCATCGCGTCATTATTTTAAAATTGGAGAGTGAAAATGGTTTGTGAACCAAGACATGATGGGGTTGACCCTATGGAAAACATATTGTAGTATTGAGGCTAGTATGCAAAATTCAGTGGAAAGTGGTATTCCCTAACCTATATGCCAGTAAGAAAATGATACCTGCCATGACGAGTTTGTGATCATGGGACCAAAATTCTTTCTCAAAGAAGTGTCCAAAATTTCTTGTAAAGACAACCCATTCCCAACACTCCAAGCCAAAAGTAAAAGAGTCCATAAGATAAAAATCAACTTTTGAAAAAATAATTTCATTTTGCAACCTATATAAGAATTTTTGGACTCACATTTTTGTCATTTTTGTTTTGAGCAAGGAGCTGTGGAGACAAATTCAAAAAAACTTCCTCCGTCAAATTCAACCGTTCAAATCGCTCCAAAAATTCCAGGTAAACCTTTTATCATGCTTTTAATAATTTGTGATACTTTTTAGATGTTTTATTCATAATTTGGCTGTAGGAAAATATGTTCAAAATTTCAACTTTTCATACATGTGGGTTGAATACAAGTAACCTGCATATACAAGGGCCCTACATGTGATTGTGTAAAAAGGGAACCCATGTGTGCGTGTGTAAAAATTTGAAACATATCTTTTTGGGCATGATGAGAATCACCTAGAGAGAAAGGGAGTATAGTGCCATTGATAACCAAGTAATGGAGAATTAAAATGCTTTAGATGCTTTAAGAGGTTGTGGTTTGCTAAAATTCTTTAAAATGCCAAACATGAAAGCAAACACACGATTGCTTGCGTTGCTAATTCATTACTAGAGTGCAGAGGATGATCCATTCATGATCGATTAGATGACCCTAAGGATCTAGATCGAAGATGTTTACTTCATTAATAGTCTTTATTGAAGGGGAGAGATAGTGCATTCTACTGGTAGGACAGGAGGTAGTCTCAATGTTCAAGACTACGTCCACATATACTTTCCTAGTCATCCTCAAAAGATTGGAAGTCATATTCGAATCAAGAACATAGAGAGCTTATCCTTGAAGATCCTACTATTTTCCATTGCCAAGGTAAATGGTTCTGCTGCTTTACATCAGGCATCATGAGCATCCATGAGCCTATCAGTGGAATCCCTCACTACTGTGTTTAATTGGTGTACACACCTACTGACCAACATGAAGAACCAACTCACTTCCATTTAGAAGGGTCAGACAAAGAATTTTGGATAGGGCATAATCCTATGCTTGTTCTTCTTTGAGAAAGTACCTAGGCATCGACCCAAGGTATTATCGACCATCAGTAGCCTGAGGGATCCGCGGATGGACAGATGGATTGACCTGATGAAATCCCTAGGGGGTGGTGATGTCCCTAGGATGAATTTTGATGAGGAGTTTTTTGCATGGTGGGATCAATAGGGCATCACAATTGATGACCACCGCTACACCGAAATGGATTTCCATGGAGATCTAGATTTAGTATTACCACCAGATGCAGCGTCGGGCACCATAGGTAACAATTTTTTATTTTTTTAATTTCTTAATATTTTTTGGATTTTTAATATAAATGAACTTAAAAATATTTTTATGAGACAGGAAACTTACAAAATATATGATCATGTTTCATATGTTGGCCCATGAGACTTGAGAGATTTCCATAACATAGGCTTCATGGAAGTGATGTCAAAGGGGCTGCAGCTGAGATAAAGAGAGTTCTCCATGAATTTCAGATGAACTTGGTGAGACTAACTCACCAAGTACCCATGATAACAATCGAGGACTTACCTGAGGAGATGCAGCGTCGCATGGTAGGAGTACCATAGGACTGGGTGTGACTCTTCCGGCGTGTGGCCAATGCCATTGTTTATTTTATAGCTGCTCAACTTGAGCTAGTGAGATAGATGATCATATATTTTTTATGATTAGACATGATGATGGGCATAAGCCCAGTTTTTGTAGGGAATTTTGACCCAATTTTTGTATATTATTTTGGACACAAACACTCTATCTATATACATGTGATTTTATGATGATCATATATACAAATGATACTTCGATTATTTTTGATGATTTTTAATTTGATGAATGATTTATATGCCAGTCCAATGCTTAATGAATAATAGAATCAACTGAGGAGTTTTCTGATCATGGAATGTGAACATATGCGATATAAATAAATGATCATTGTAACAATCGTAGTCTCCAAAATTGGCGATACAAATAGGGATCATGTACCTGATAAATGTTATTCAGCTGATATACCACTAGTTGCGAGTCTAAATAAACCACTAATGAATCAATATTAGGAGATATCGCTTAATATAACAAATTAATAATGACAGTATATTCAGAAATATTATTCGAAGCAAGACCAATACATATTCCTCTAGAAACCATCAACTGCCCAGATGGATAATAAATCACCCAAGCCATGGAAGCAATGTTCTGGGTATGCCTACTCACACCATCATCGAATCCTAAATATATTGAATTGTCTGTCAATACTTGCCAAAGCAGATAAAAAATATTGACATCACTAAAACTGATAGATAGATATGTACAAATATACAATATATACAAACATGTAAGTTCTCGGTCGAAGCCTAAGCAAAGCACTTCTTAAGGTAGAGCTCATTTCTGGGCTCTGCCAACTTGTTTCCTTCAAAGTAAATTAATTCATAAGATTCCTTTTTCAAAACTCGCTTGACTGTAAAGGGACCATAGCACATAGACTTAAAATTACCTGTCCCCAAGGTGTCTTTGTCTTGATCGTCGACCAGGACAAGGTCACCTTTAGAAATTTTTCTAGGACGGACAACTTTATCATGTTGTTTTTTCACCCTATTTTCATGGGCTTCATTTATTGTGCTGGGATATCAACACTACTCATCAAGATGCTCCAAATGAACGAGGCTCTCCTGAATACTAGAAGTCTCTAGAAGAAGTTCAACAACTAGTTTAAGGGAAGGAATTTCATATTCAACAAGATAGATTCCAACCCGTAAGTCAGAAAGGAGTAGAGTCGGTGGTAGTCTTAATTGATGTTCGGTATGCCCAAAATGTCGGATACAACATGATGTGTCAATTGGATCTAGCTTTATTAATCATCCTTTGCAGAATGATATTAAGGGATTTGTTCATGGCTTTAACCTGCCCATTGGCTTGAGTATAATACATATATGAATGCTCCTATCGGAAACCCACCTTGAGAGCCCATTCAGACATCAATTGACTTTGGAAACGACTGCCATGATCAGTGACAATCTGTTTAGGGATACCAAACCATGAAATAACCTGATTGAAGAGAAACAAGGCCGTTGTTTCACTATCATTCTTAAAAGTAGGCATGGCCTCGGCCCACTTCATAAAGTAGTCTACGGCCACAATGATGTACTTGTGATTTCTTGTCGAAGGTGGATTACAAGTAGCAAAATCAATTCCCCACTTCATGAAAGGACCAGTAGTGATAACAGGGAAAAGCAAAGCTGGATGTGTGTACATTTTCCGAGTATAGACTTGACAAGGATGGCATATTTTGACCACTTAAATACAATCTTTGAAGATCAAAGGCCAAATGTAGCCTGCTAGCAAAAAAAATTGGGTTGTAGCAAGGCTAGATAGATGACCGCCACAAGCTCCACTGTGGCAATCATTAAGAACTGACTCGAGTTCTTCCAATGTTAAGCAACGCCTAAGGATTGAATCAATCTTGTGAAGATAAAATGTGTCACCTATAATAACATAATTTTTAGCGAGGTGATGCAACTTTCTACGCTCATCATTGGAAAAAGCAGGTAGAACTTCGAAGTCTGGATATATATAATGATATCCCCATATCAAGGATCTTGTGAAGAAATAAGAAATATATGTTCATTAGGAAAATTTTCCTCGTGAATAATTTCTTCCTCACAAGGAAGCTCTGGTATCAACTTTGCAAATACTAAAGATTTCTTAAATTTATCTGACATGAATTTCAGATCGAATTCTTGTAAAATGACAATCCATCTATTATATTTCCCCCCAATCACTCACCTACTAAGAACAAATTGAAAGGGATTAACGAATGCAAAGATGAATGTTTTTCGAAGCAGAATGTAATGCCGGAGCTACTAGACGGCATGGAAAACTTCCAAAGATAATTTCTCGTTGGGAGAATAGTGCATTTTAGGGCCTACAAAGCCTCGAATTAGATAGTAGATTACATGCTCACATAAGGCATCATATTTATGAACTAGAACCATACCAATGGTTGATTCTGTTGCAATACGGTACAAGATAAAATCTCTTCTATAAACTGATGGACTCAACAACGGAGTAGAGGTTAATGCTTTTTTCAAAGCATCAAAAAATCATTGCGCAAAATAATCCCATAAAAATGGGACCGCTTTCTTCAGCAAACACATAAATCCTTTTGTTATGTCGGCATAATTGGCTATAAATATCCTCAAGAAATTTTATTTTCCTTGGAGAGTTTGAAGTTTATGTATGGAAAATGGGGGAGGAAACTAAATTATTGCCTCAACCTTAAAAGGATTGACCTGAATCCCCTCTGTTGACATGATGAATCCTAACAACTGGCTAGATGTGATTGTGAAAATGCACTTATTCGGATTCAACCAGATTTTATAAAAATGACACCGCTCAAAGATTAAGAGAAGGTTCTTAGGATGATCAATTCTGTTTTGAGAATGAGGAGGTAGATCATCCAGATTTCTTTAATAACTTGCTTGAGGTCGTGAAAAGTATAAGATATGGCCGGCTGAAAAGTTGCTGCAACATTTTTGAGGCTAAAAGGCATCTTTTTGTACACAAATGTACCCCAAGGACAAATAAATTCTGTCTTGTGCTAATCTTCTAGACATATAGTAATTTGATTGTAACCAGAGAATCCATCAATGAATGAAAATCTCATTGCCCGCACATTCATCAATAATTTGATAAATAAAAGGTGTGGGGTAATTGTCTTTCAGATAAGACTTATTTAGGTCCCTAAATTCAATACATACTCGAATCATTCCTTGGTTTTTGTCTACGGGGACTGGATTAGAGACCCACTCAGTTAGAGGAATGGGGTATATGAAATTCGCCTCTAACAACTTTTCGACTTCAGCTTTGATAGTTGTTGCTTTTCTAGGGTTAATTGATCGAAATTTTTGATGAACAGATTTAGCATTTTCATATGTCTTGATCTCATGTTCCATAATAGATGGATATATTCTATGCATTTCCTCATAAGACTAAGCGAACAAATCATGTAGCTCTTTGAAGAGATCGGTATAAGTTTGAATTTCTTTGGGGGAACAATAAGCTCCAATGAAGACATTTTTGATTATGTTAGGATTCCTAGAGATGTTCATTGGTACATTTTGTGAGATAACATACATGTTACTATTGGCACCAAATCTTCTTATCTTTTCCTTACATTTTCACCTATCCTTCCATCCTTTTTCACCAATTGATATGCATTTATTGCGATAAGCCTATGAGGTAACCCATCTTCCTAATGTCTCTTGGAATATTTAATTAATGAAGTAAAATCACAAGGGTTTTGCTTATGCGAACTACTAAAACTTATTATTTCTATGGATTTCGCTAAAAAGGTATCACCTTCATATCTTGTAGCAGTAGTCGCGCATTCACAGCAGTTGTTCGGTAACAATTTAACAACATAACCATCTTGCAACTACCTTCAAGCCTATTTTGGATCTTTTCTATTCTTTCTCTCTTGGCAATTAGTTGTTGTTCTGGACTATTGTATATTTGGGCATTAACTGCCAAGTTTGGGGAATATTGCATTCCCATGTGTTTGTATAAAAGGGGTTTTATTCCTGTGTGAAGGATTAGTCACACAGAGACATATATTGTAACATCTCTT
The DNA here is from genome assembly GCA_000404065.3 of Pinus taeda. NCBI lineage: Eukaryota > Viridiplantae > Streptophyta > Pinopsida > Pinales > Pinaceae > Pinus > Pinus taeda. The sequence continues at coordinate 111,725 of APFE031009186.1, forward strand.
TATATATTAATCAAATATAGGTAGGTTGTTTTTCTCTTCTTAGTTGTGAGTTAATGCAACCCTAATCAAAGATCTGGGCCCACTCTTATGATCAAGTTCCACATATTTCTTTTCTATGTGTTGTTTTCCATGATTGTGTTAACTCCTTATTGTTGTTACAGATCTTTATTGACTGATGTGAATACCTTTTAAGTTATGTAATTTATTTCTAATTATTGTTACAATGATGCTTTGATTCTTTAGCCACAAACCCTTGGTTGATATGAGATTCTACCCTTGCCTCTGCATATACCTTGCATGTTACCTTGAAATTTACATGCACCTGGACTAATGAATTAATGTGGAAAAGGGTGGAATAGTTTATTCACAATCAGTCACCAACATTTTGGTGTCGTTACTAAGGAAGTCTAACAAGGTGTAAGACATGATCTGTATTGACTGGAGGATCAGTCTCTTGTCTTAGGAAGGGAAGTGCTACGCTGCTCTAAGTACACAATGTAGCATTTTGATTTATGTCGCCTTTTACTATTTTTTGGGCTGAGTCACTTGCTTTAGTTATTTGTTCTGAATTTTTATGAGTTGTTAAAACCCGATCTCTTGCCTAGGGAGGGAATGGTATTTTGACACCCCGCTTCAGGTCTTGAGCTTTAGATTTCCTTTTATGCGTGTTCTTTCTTGTCTAGTCTCTCATCCTGGGGAGGGAAGGGTCTTTTGAATTCCTCCTCCAGGTCTTGAACCCTAGATTTCTTTTTTTTAGTTGTTTTCTTTTCCCGTTTGTTAAAACCCTATCTCTTGTACTAGGGAGGGAATGGTTCTTTGACACAGTACTCCAGGTCCTAAGTGTAGTGATTTAGTTTAGATATTTCTCTCTTACCAACTTGCATGAACATAGATTTGAATAAAAGGGGAAGAGGAAAAGCCCTGAAGAAAGGAGGATAGTATTCAGGAAGGAACACTTAGATCCAACAGATCATTGCAAAAGTTGAATCTGAGGCATCTTCTCGTGCTATTGTCAGGGCAGGGACTTGAACAAAATCAAAGGACAATCTATTAAATAGCCAATGTCATCCATAGTACCTCCTATTGATTCAATACAACAAAACCCTCCAACAATAGAAGAAGTGTGCAGCAGTGTACCTGATGAAGGAGTATCATTTCTTATAACATAGGAAGAAGAAGTTGCAAGAAGATAGTCTGAGGAACTAGCCCATTCCAGTAGGGAAGGAGAAGTTGTAGAAAAGGCATTTAGGGATCAAGCCATTGTGTTAGGGAGGAAGGAGTTGTAAGGGTATTGATATCACCAGAGGATAAGGAGAGTGCTATTAAAGCAGCTCAAACTTTTGTCACAAGACTCCCTCCATCATTCCCTGCAGAGCCTGCTAAAATTTCCAGTGATTATTGGAGGATATTCATGACACATACAACATTTACTATTGACTTCACAATTGAGGATCTTGGGACTAGTGCACTAATGAAGCCCATTTCTTTGACAACTTTACCAAGCTTTCATTGGCTCACTTCTAAAGACCCTGACACGTTCCTTTTTGAATTTGATATAGTGTGTTAGGGATATGACTATATAACCGATGCTTAGGAACTGAAAATATTCCCTGCTACATTAAAAGGGACATCCCTTCGATAGTTTATGGGTTTGGGAGGAAACACTATCTCCACATGGGATGGTATGAAAACCTCTTTTCTAGTGAAGTATCGGGATTATTGCAAATCTCGGGATATTAAGGAAGAAATTTTTAGGTTCATGCAGAAAGAAGGAAAGAACATGGAGTACCGTGTGGAACAATTTAAGTACACACTACAAAGATTAGGTCATTCTATCCTAGATAAGGAAATTTTGAAAATTATCCTTCTTTGGGCTTTTCGAGAAGACTCTCTGGAACTGTTAAACATAGTAGGAAAGGAAGATATATCAAAAGAGGACTTCGATACCATCTGTGGGTTGTGCATCTAGTGCTTGAGGGGAGCTACAAGGAATAAACAGGGGATTCAGTCAACACAATTATCTAGTGGAGGTGTCATGAAAGCATAAATTGGAAACCTATTGGATAACTTAATGACTGATATCTTGAGTACCCTATCAGCAAAGATGGACACAGTACAAGTAAAATAGAAGCAAATGGAATTGGAAAAGTATATGGCTATATTTTTCTCACAATGAAGAAAGAACCATACACATATAGAATGTGGATTGAACTCCATAGAAGAATGTGCAATCTACGAGCTGAGTCATGCGACAAGTTCATGCCCCTCCTTTCCAGGATTTGAAGCAGTCTTTTAAGGGATAGCTAAAGACGTGGACCAACTGTATTTTATGGGATCCAAAAAGTCATGGAAACCATGACCACCAACTAGAAATCAAGGTATGTTAGAGGATCCATCTTAGTATTTTAATAATTTTAATATGGGTCCTCAGTCCAAGCCCTATCCATATATGTGGCCTCAGTATTAGTTTCCACCTTGGCAACATTGGGCTCCTCAAACTAGTTCAAATTCTTAATGGGCCCTAAACTGGCATGGACCCTCTCCTCCTGGACAGTTTCCCTGGTCAATGCCATAACAACAACTTCAAATGCCCTCTAATATACCTTCCGGTAATCCAACTATTCAGCTTAAACTTCATATCCAACCCAATCTGAATCCTAACAACAAAGCGGCTTAGCAAGTTGGCACCCTCAACCTGCCTTCATACAACATCTCTATTGCAGAACTTTATGAGATGAATTTGAGATCTAGGCAAGTAGTAGATGCTTAACCCTCACCCGTTATTATTGAACAAGTTGGCAGTGAGGATAAAGAACCAGAAACAGTTGAAGAGAAATCAAACCAAGCTATTAAAAATAAAACATCTCCTCAACTGCTAATTACTCAAGAACACTGAGTTGACCCACCCTATCCTAAAAGATTGGCCTTGAGTAAATAGATCCCTCAAGCTGAGGTTGACCTATTAGGGGAGTTACAAAATCTCTTTGTTGATATTCCCCTATTACAAGCTATGAGGGATGTACCTATATATGAAAAAACTCTTAGGGAATATTGTGCTAAAAAGCCTAGAAAGAAATCAAGGGACCCACTCACCATTCATGTGATGGAAAAGTTATCAGATTTTATGATGGGAAAGGTTATGCATGTGAAGTATGGTGACCTTGGGAACCCAATTCTAAATGTGCAAATTAATGGAGTGGAAATTCCAGATGTGCTAGTAGATTTGGGTGCTGCTATAAATGTCATCACTGCTTAAGATATGCATACATCAGGCCTTCAAAACTTGAAAAATACACTTACGATGTTAGAGTTGGTAGATTGATTCGAAGTCAAACTGGTAGGGAATTTAGAAGACATTACAATCTTAGTTGATTCATGGCATTACCCTGTGGATTTCTCAGTACTGCAAATGCAGTCCCCACCCAGTGGCCATCCCTTGATTCTGGGAAGACCGTGGTTGGCAACCACAAACACCTACATTGGGTTTCATTATGGGAATATGGCTATCTCAAATGGGAAGGTTACTAAAAACCTTGTGTTATATCGTCCTGCAGAACCTAGCCCATCAGTGAAGCCATCTAATCACAAGAAATCGTTACCAAAGGAAGAGTCTGAATATGAGGATGAAAAATTAAGACCAACTCTTACTATTGGACATGCCATTTAGCTAAAAATAGAAACAAAAGATGATACGATTACCACCTTCATTAGTGACCCTTGTTCTAATTCAAATTCAAATCAGCAAATTCTAGAATCTGTTTTGAGCTGTGAAATGCAGGAATGTATTGAAACAATAGATGGATTTGAAGAGCTGCCCACAACTGTGTCTCATGACAACATTCTTGTGGAGGTAGAACCAGAAAAGGCACTGAATATTAACCTAAATCTATTATAATCCCAGAAAAAACAACTTCTAGATGTTCTCTAAAATCACAAAGAAGTCTTTGCCTGGGACTATATAGAGATGAAGGGGATTCCTTCCAATCTATGTACTCATCATATATACATCAAAGAGGATTGTTTTCCTATGAGCCAGCCCCAAATGAGGATGAACCCTGCTCTGAAAAACATTGTCAAGGAAGAACTTTGAAAGCTGTTGGATGTAGGATTTATTTAATCCATTTCGGATAACCAATGGTTTTCCCCATTGGTGATTATTCCCAAGAAAAATGGTAAATGGTGGATATGTGTAGATTACATAGAATTAAATAAGGCAACATAGAAAGATCATTTCCCTTTTTCATTCATTGATCAAGTCTTGGATACTTTGGCTGGGAAGAAGTTCTTCTCTTTCCAGGGTGGATTTAGTGGGTAAAACTAGCTCCAGATAGATCCCTAGGATCAAGATAAAACCACTTTCATGTGTCCTTGGGGAACTTTTGCATACTGAGCCCTTCCATTTGGCCTCTGTAATGCGTCTCCAACATTCCAAAGGGAAATTTTAGGGATTTTCTCTAATCTGGTAGATGACAACATTGAAATTTATATGGATGATTTTACTCCATACGGGGATTCTTTTGAAGAAGGGTTGGAACATCTAGAAAAAGTTCTTGAAAGATGTAAACGAACACATGTCTCTTTGAGTACATTAAAGTTCCACATGATGATGGAGGAAGGAATAGTCTTAGGACATTTTCTTTCAGCTGTTGTAATTCGGATGGATCCAACTAAGATAAAGCTAATATTGTACTTTCCAATACCCAAAACTTCCACACATGTACATAGCTTTATAAGTTTCATTGGTTATTACAGGTTCTTTATAGAGAATTTTGCTAAGATAGCACATCCACTTTTTCAATTGCTGAGAAAAGATGCAGATTTTGTGTGGACAGATGACTATGATGCAGCCTTTGTGAAGATCAAGGAACTTGTCTATAGAGCTCTAATCCTTCAAGTGTCGGACTAGACATTACCATTTCATATCCATGCTGATGCGTCTCAGACAATAGTTGGGGAAAATTTGGGACCGCAATTAGAAAAGGTGCCATATGCAGTTTACTATGTTATTAAGAACTTATCTCATGATGAGTTAAACTACACAGTGACCCAAAAAATTCCTTGCTGTCATCTACGCCATGAACAAGTTCTGACATTATATTACCGGGTAACCTAACTTTGTACACACTAATCACGCAACAATCAGGTATTCGATGAATAAACCCATTAATCCTGGTCATATTACAAGATGGCTATTGTTACTTCAAGAATTTGACATCACCATAGTAGATAAACCAAGAAAGGGTAATGTGGTTGTTGATTTTCTATGTGGACTAGATAATAATGCTGAAAGTACACCAATAGAAGATAGTTTTCCAGATGAGCATCATTTTGCAATTTCTGCTAACACTATGTGGTATGCAGATAATGATAACTATCTTGCTACATGGAAAGTACCTCGTCACTTGTCATACAGGGAACAATAGAAAATTATTCATCATAGTTCCCAATATTCATGGATGGCAGGATACCTTTTTCACACAGGGGTTGATCAGATGATTTAGTGTTGTGTATCTGAGGATGTCATTTATGAGATATTGAAGGCTACCCATGATGGCCCTTGCGGAGGACATTTTCAAGATTAAAGAACGAGCCACAAGGTGCTGCAAATGGGATATTATTGGCCTTCTATCTTTCGGGATGCTCGAGATTATATCCGAAGATGTGACAGTTGTCAACGCAGCAGTCTAGAAAATTGGATGAAATGCCATTGCAACCCCAGGTAGTCCTCGAAAATTTTGAGAAGTGGGAAATTGACTTCGTTGGGCCTTTTAACCCACCTTCTCATCAAAAGTTTCACATTCTAGTCTACACTAATTATATGACTAAGTGGGTGGAAGCTAGAGCTATTACGAAAGTAATGGAACAAGTAGTTTCAGATTTTATTTTTGAAGATATATTTTCTCGATATGGTACTCTGAGGGAAATTATTTCATATGGAAGGGCACAGTTTACATCCCACATGATAGCAAGCCTTATGCAGAAATATGGAGTCAAATAGAGGGTGGAAACTCCATACCATCCCCAAGTGAATCAATAGGTAGAAAGTACAAACAAGGTATTGGAAAATACCTTGACAAAGAATATAGAAAGCCATTGTTAGGATTGGTCTCAGAAAATTGCAAAATCTCTCTGGACATACAGGACAACATGGTAGAATACAACCAGGTTTTCACCATTTGAGTTAGTTTATGAAAACTCCCCCTTGTTTCTGATAGAATTTAAGATCAACACACTTATAATAGCTTTGGAAGTAGAATTAGACTTATCGAAGGCCCAGAAATACTAGTTGGAACAACTAAATGATAGATTAAATCCGTTCAGTGCCTGTCCAGAAAACTAATTCTATTCAACAACAAAGAATGAAATTACATGATAAATTTATCAAGAATAAGGCATTTCATAAAGGAGATTTGGCACTACTCTATGACTCTGATTTTAAAGATTTTAAAGGAAAGCTTCACACTTGCTGGATGGAACCCTAAGAAGTGGACATTGTGTTTGAAAATAGAACAATCATACTCGTTACAATAGATGATATGTGTGCTTCCTTCTTAGTAAATGGACACTATCTGAAATTATACCACCGTCCAACTTCTAAGGATGCCTTCATCAAACATCTCTTTGATAAATTTGGTTTCATGGTTGTTGGTGTAGAGAATGCTTCCTATGTATTTTCTTCTAAATAATAATAATAATAATAATAATGATAATAATAATATGTTTTTACTACTTACTTGTTTTTATTTTGCAAGAATAATGATCGAGATCTAATGAGGAGGAGCTGAGAATTTTTTTTCCAACTAGTAGTTGATGTTGTTACTCCACCACTGCTATTACTGTTGAAAATTTTTCTAATTGTCGAATGTTGTTACTCCACCACTGATGTTACTCTATTGCTGTTGTTACTTCACCACTCCTGTTACTCATGAAATTTTTTCTAAGTGTCAAATGTTGTTACTCCACCATTATTGTTACTCCGTCGGTGTTGTTAATCCGCCACTACTATTACTCCTAAAAGAAATTCCAAGTGTCGGTGTTATTACTCCACTACTGATGTTATTCCATTGGTGTTGTTACTCTATTGTTGCTATCACTCCATCAGTTTTGTTACTCCGTCGTTGTTGTTACTCCGTCGGTGTTGTTACTCTGCCACTGTTATTACTCCACTGTTACTATTACTTCGTTGTTGTTGTTGCTACTGCACCGTTGTTTTTACTTCGTCGATGTTGTTACTTCACCGTTGTTGTTACTCCATCGATGCTGTTACTCCACTCCTACTATGACTCCGCTAGTGTTTTTACTTCACTGTTGCTATTGTTAGCATAGTTCTAAGCTAAGTCATGAGTATGTTTTGAATTTTTTATTTTTAGGATTAAATTTGTAAATTTCAAAAAAATTTAAAATGCTACTGGAATTTCCGGTAGCACCTGATTTTCTTGTTCAGAGAGCCTCCCTTGTTCTTCAGATAATCTTCTCGTTCCTGTTTTATTTCTTGTTTTTTTTAATTTTCTGATGCTATTGGAATTTCTGGTAGCGTTTCCCATTTTTTAAAATAAAGCTAAAAACACAACCATTTTTTATTGTACACGTTTCATAATGGAATAATATCTAATCCAAATCATGAGATGTCATGATTGGATAGGTCATGAACTTCAAGTCAAGTCAAGTGGTAGTGGTTAATCATTTTGGTTGATCATGTTTACTATATGTCAGTCAGAGCCATAGCCAGTCGTTGCCTACCCTACCCATATTAAATAACTCACGTTTTCAAAACTTTAGGCATGTCTACAGTGTCAGTCTCAGCCATTTTTTTTAACTCTGATGACCATTCTTTCTGTTCCATGAAATATGCTACATGAATTTCCAGCTAGTCTAAATTAAAGCAGGAAAATTGCCAGATTTGCAAAAAATCTCGTATAGCCACCTGTAGAAAATTAGCTGGACTCTCCAAAGAAAATTGACTTCATCATTACTACTACACGCTATATCTTATGACATAAAATATTTTGTAATCATGAAGGATTATATGCATAGGAGATTGAAACATAAGTTCATCTCAAATATTTGAAAATGGAGGAAATTTCACCATTTCAAATTTCCGAAGTGCAGCGAAGGAGACATTGACTGAGGAGGTTAAGAACACATCCCAGATTTTTGGGTAGCCTAATTCAAGCTAATTGCAACATCTGTTGGGTAAGCCCCCATACTTTGATACCTATTCTTCATAAGAAGAAAGAAGATATCTATGGCAGCAAAGTCTAGGAAAGGTGGAAAGCTTAAGAGAATTGAACCTCAAGGAGATGAGTTATTTGATGCTAACCCAAGTGTTAGAATGTTATTTATTCAAGCAGACCATTATCCACTCTACAATAGGTAAGAGACTCACATCAAGGTGTAGCCTCAGAGTTTTACCAAACTTTCAATGGATAGGAAGCTACTATATTTGGTTTCAAGTTGGAGGTTTCAGAACAGTCAATTGTAGAAGCTTTTAACCTTCCTCGGGAAGGAGAAAGTGGTTTAAAGGACAGCTCATTACAAGAGGAGATCTCAATTCTTTTATTAGAGATGAATATAAAGATCCTAAATAGGCTAAAGTAATTCCCAGCAATTATCTTAAGAGGGAATGGGAAGAAATAATCAAACTGGTTAAGATTTTTCTCACTTGTGAGAGAAGTTATTCAATAGTTTTTCTTTACCCTATGAGGTTTATTTTTCATTTTTCAGGTATGAGGACTCTTAATCTTCCTTATTTCACATTGAAGAGCCTAACCAAAATGGCAGCCATGATTCAAACACATCAGGAAGCATCAAAATACAGCCTATATCATCAGGCAATTAGGAAGGTTCTGGTTGAAAAAGAACTGAAAAAGAGGAACCAAACTTGGGACCATTTCTTGTTTTACAAGGAAAGCCGACCTGCACCAAAACCCTAAGAAATTTCTAAATCTTCTTCAACACAGAGTCAAACAAAAATGACATCAACTGCATCAGCTGAAGGAAGCTCCAAAATAAAGGCAAAGAGGGAAAGCATGAGCAGAGGTGCCAAAACCAACAAAGAGGATCCTCTAGCTGCTAAATATGAAAAACAAAGGATGAAGGTGAAAACTCTTCTGCCCAGAAAACAAAAAGCTCAAAATTGGTTCCTCCTATTAGACCTTTTCCTAATATTTACACAAGAACTAAGAAGAAAGCTTGTAGCTGAAGAGAAATCTAAAGTGCAGATGTTTCCTAAAATTCCAAAAGCACGTGAACAACAAAAAGAAAACCAACCTCTTGATTCTGATGAGGAAATATTGAAGGAAGTAGGGTATACAAGAAATAGTAAAAACAAGAAATAAGAGCTAAAAATAGTTGTTGGAACTAGGAGGAGACATGCTAGGGAAAAGAAAAAATACCGACTAAAATCAAAGGCCCTAAATAATCGTAGTTTATTGATTGAAGTCATAGTTATGGAAGAAAAACCTACAAAGTTGTAGACAGAGGATCCTTCAATTGTAGAAATGAGAAGATCCTTGAAGAAGTAAAGAAGTAAAGCTCCCATCGACCAACCATCATAGCCTTCCAAAATAAGAAAGATCTGAAAAGAATGTTTGAAACCAGCTCAAGAAAAGATAGAAAAGATAGATCAACGCCTTAGAATTCAGCCTCTCCGAGGGGGCAACCTCCTTTACATTACATAAATGAACAATTCTTGGATGATTCAAATGACAAAACCTCCTTTCTATATATAGGAGTCTAAGGAGTCACAACATAAACCAGCTGACCTAACAATAATAATATAAAGCCACGAAAATAACAATAGAGGGATTCTATGGGGCACAGTAATAACAATATGGGGGCAATAGGGGCACAACAATATTAATAAGGGGTATAACTACAACATTAATGGGGTAATCACTAGTATTATAGGGACCCAACACTGATCTTGTGCAAGAGGAGATCAGGCGGAATACCAGGGACGAATCTTCATCAAAGGCATGTGATGAAGAAAATTGTGCTTTGGCTGCCAAAGCAAAGAAGGGGAAGAACAAGAAAGCTTCTCATTTCGGTGCGAAAGGCAAGAAGCAGGACATGTCCAAGGTGAAGTGCTTTCACTGTCACCAGCACGGACATTATGCCACAAATTGTCCGCAGAAGAAGAAAAATAAGCAAGCTACTGGATCTGTAGCGGGAGAGGCCTTAGCCTCGCATTTTGAGCTGGATTTTCGCTGATCACATGCTTGGTATCAAGTGTGATGGGATCGGTATGGTTCTTGGACAGTGGTGCGTCTTTTCACATGACAGGAGATCGAGATTTATTTTCTGATCTGGATGAGAAAGATCTTGGAGTGCACATCGAGATGGGCGATGATGGTAGATACAGTGCGACCGGTATTGGTACCATTTCCTTTGAGAGGGAGTCTGGTAAACTCTTCGTATTGAAGGAAGTGATACATGTTCCAGGATTGAAGAAGAATCTTATCTCTGTGGCGATGTTAGAAGACAAGGGATATGATGCTGTCTTCAGCGAGGGAAAGGCTTTCCTGCACAGTAAGACAACTGGAGAAACCCGGAAGATAGGGGTTCGAGTCAAGAACCTTTATAAATTGCATGTAGATGGCTGCGCAGAAATGGCATGAAAGGTAGAAGGAGTGGTGAGCCAGGATGATGGCGAGCTGTGGCAACTGAGATTGGGCCACCTTCACCATGGAGCTTTGAAGATACTGCAACAGATTTCTACTGGGCTTCCTAAAGGCACTCTTGCGCAGTTAGATCAGTGCAAGGGGTGTACTTTGGAAAAATTTGTGAAATCCACCTTTCACGAGAAGGATAGTCGTGCCACGACGATACTTGAGAGAATTCACACAGACGTGTGTGGACCTTTCTCAGTAGCTTCGACGGCAAAGCACAAGTACTATGTGATCTTTGTTGATGATTTCTCTCGAAAGTGCTGGATCTTCTTCATGCAGAAGAAGAGCGAGACATACTCAAAGTCCTGTGAGTTCAAAGCACTGATCGAGAAGGATTCAGGGAAGAAGGTGAAGTCTCTTAGGAGCGACAATGGTGGTGAATTCATCTTTGGCGAGTTCAAGGACTTCTGCAGCGCAGAAGGGATTCAAAGAGAGCTCATAGCTCCCCATAACCCACAGCAGAACGGGGTTGCTGAGTGGAAGAACAGAATGATCGTGGGTGCTGCACAGGCGATGTTGCATGATCAAGGCCTACCCCTTCACTTGTGGGCGGAGGCATGCAATACTGCAGTGTATGTGCAGAACCGTTGTCCTCACAAGATACTTGGCATGAGTACACCCGAGGAGGCTTATTCTGGTAAGAGGCCTGATATTTCCCATTTGAGGATTTTTGGTTCTCTTGTTTACATGCATGTGACAAAGGATGCCAGGAAGAAGCTGGAGCTGACCACAGAGGTTGGGATATTTGTGGGGTACATTGATATGCCCCACAACTATCGTGTGTATTTTCCAGACAGTCGCAATACTGTTGTGCGACGAGATATCAAATTTCAGGAGGAGAAAGCCATGAAGTGTTCGCTTGAGAGGGAGCCACACTTGCATGCAGATGGGAGCTATTAGTTCCTAAGGATGAGCTTTAGGATGTGGATCAGCCACAAGATGAAGTTCATGGAGTGGAAGAGACCACTCATGCAGCGCCAACCATCAGAGGGTGAAAGCGCACTATAGAAGCTGAGCGACTGGCTTAAGATGCAGAGAAGGTTGTAGGACCACCTACAGCACAACGCAGACAGAGACAGTCACCTGATCGGTACACTGGATACATGGCTCTTGTGAACAAATGTGTCGTGACTGAATCATCCTCTTTCAAAGAAGCTGTAGAGGATCCCGCATGGGTATATGCCATGGTGGAAGAGTATGATTCGATTGTCAGAAATAGTGCATGGGAAATTGTCCCAAGACCAGAGGGGAAATCAGTGGTGGGTTCGATATGGATCTACAAAGTGAAGCAGGCATCTGACGGGAGTATGGAGAAGTACAAGGCAAGATTTGTTGCCCGAGGCTTCTCACAGATAGAGGGGATCGATTATGAGGAGACCTTTGCACATGTCGCAAGGTATTCTTCCATACGGACGATTCTTGCTCTCTCAACGCAGATGGGGTGTCACATACATTAGATGGATGTGAAGACTGTGTTCCTCAATGGAGTCATTGAGGAGGAGGTGTACATAGAGCAGCCCGAAGGTTTCGAGATATTCAGCAACGATGTGTGCAAGCTCAAGAGAGCACTGTATGGGTTGAAACAAGCACCTCGTGCTTGGTTCACATGGATAGACAGTTATTTCACCGGACTTGGATTCTCCAAGAGTGAGGCGGATCCTAACCTATACCAGATTGTGGTGGAGGGTAAGTCACTGATCATTGTACTTTGTGTAGATGATTTGATTTTGACGGGAGATGAGTTGTTGATACTTTCATGCAAGGAGGATCTTGCTAGAGAGTTTGAGATGAAGGACTTGGGCCTCCTTCACTATTTCCTAGGATTGGAAATATGGCAGCGCAGTGGTGGACTGTTTGTTTCTCAGGGCAAGTATGCTCGGGAGATACTGGAGAAGTTCAACATGCATGGCTGCAAGCCTGTTGATACTCCTCTTCCTGGAGGTTGGAGGAAGGAGGATGCCACTTCGGGAGAAGAAGTGGATGCCACTGTTTATCGACAGTTGGTGGGGTCGCTGATGTATTTGGTCAATACACGACCTGATATATGCTATGCAGTTAACCAGCTTTCACAAACTATGGTTAAGCCTACCAAGCTCTTCTGGAAGGCGGGCAAGCATGTATTGCGCTACTTGAGAGGCACATCGGGATATGGTTTGTGGTACAGACAGGAGGATGAGGTGAAGCTATGTGGCTCCACGGATGCAGATTGGGCAGGGAGCCCAACGGATAGAAAGAGCACATCAGGAGGGGTCTTCAGTATTGGATCGACAGCAGTTTCTTGGTACAACAGGAAACAGAGATCCGTGGCACTCAGTTCAGCGGAGGCCGAGTATATGGCAGCAAGTTTGGCTGCATGCGAGGCTATATGGATGAGAAAGATCCTAGTTGGTTTGTTCGGTTCTCATTTGGATCCTACTGTGATTTATTGTGATAACCAGAGTTGCATTAAACTCTCGGCTAATCCTGTATTTCATGTTAGATCTAAGCATATTGACATCAGGTACCATCATATCAGAGATTGTGTGCAGCGGAGAATCATGTTACTTTCATACATTCCCACGGAGGATCAGGATGCTGATATCTTGACGAAGGCGCTCACCAGGAGAAAATTCGAATACCACAGAGGCATGATAGGGGTTGCAGATAATCCATATCTTGTTGAGAGGGAGTGTTGAAAATGCAACAAGATGATAGAGCTTAGTGAAAAGAAGTCGCCTTCACTAAGTGGGCCCGCAGGCTATTTTTGGCGCAAAGTCTATTTTTAGACATATGGATCATGGTCTATGAGTTGCAGGATGCTATTTATGGATGATTGGTCATGTTGGTAAACATATATGGACCTCCATTTTTAGACGTATGGGCGGAGTCTATTTTAGACTGCCGGTAAAAAAAATAGAACAATCGAATATTATTAGCTCTTAATAATATTTGGACTATAAACATTATCTTATCCTCTTGAAGCACTTCAGTTCGAGCTACAGATGTGGCACATGCAACTGCCATAAGGAAATATGCTTTTCCTATGGGTTAGTTGAGCTATTGCATTATGGACTTCAGTTAGAACTCAAGTGATTGAGTTTGGTGGAGTAAATTGAGGAGTTGATGGAATTGTGTTCAGTTTGACTTAGTTGAACTAGTTGTATTTAGTCTAACTAACAAATACACTAGTGATTAGTGGTGTGAATTAACTATTAATTAATTCACTAATTATTAACTCATAAATCAACTAAAGAATACATCAGTTAATTCAGTGCATGGACAGTTCAGTGGAGACAAGTGTTAGAGGTGGGTGAAAGGGTGAGACTACTATAGTTGTAACTATAGCTGTGCATGAGATTTGCACAATCATTGATTGAGATTTCCAATGAGGATTGTCCAGTACAAGCCAAGGGAATTCGAACTTGGATCTCATCTATTCTCAACTTGGATTGCGCAGTAGAGGCAGGCAAACAGTGGAGGAGATTTGAACCCGTGACTTGTTCAGATCTGAGCTAGTTTTTGTGTAGCATGTGGATATAATACTGAGTACTTGTGAGAAGTATTGTACTATGTATTGTTACATGTTCTCTATCATTATAATATACAGATAGTTGGGGACTTTCAGCTATATGCTTTCCCCATTACATATTGTGTTGATATGTGTGATTGATGTTTCAATGTGCGCATGCGATTGCTTTTTAATTCCGCAAATTGATGATCAATGGTATAGGAGGTTATGTATTATGCATGCATTCCACAAATAGTGTATAATCAGGATAATCTCTGTGAATAAGTGTTATATTATTCAAATTTCTACAATTTCGCTGTAGATTAAACTGATTATGCAATGTACTAAAGCAAAATACTTAATCTATTTGTACAATCAAACTTGTGGAAGCTTAATCAATTTGAGCAAGATCAATCGGAATACATATAACAGAGAAGAAGAAATCAATCACACATGAACAGAGAAGAATACTCTGGGGAAAGCCTTAGCTAAAAACCACGATCTTTGTATTATCATACAAGTGGAAATATCTCATGATTACACAAAGCTTTAGCTCACAAGATATCCAACTCTTAGTACAATCCCTCGCTGCTGCTCATAGACAGAATAGACAACACATATGCCTTCCTTCATTCCTCCAAGCCTCCTATTTCCTTGCGCAGTTTCTCCTGGGTCCTCAAGCTGTCACCTGTGTGTAATTACCTCACACACTGCTCTCTGACCTCTGAAATAATAGCGCAATCCTGAAGGAGATAATTACTTCTGCATGGATGAATTTCCTATATAGGAAAATTCCTCCAACTGATAATACACTGTCCCTTCCTTTAATCTCAACTGGGTCTCTGTTTGAATTGACATGCATGAGTTATTTATGAGAGAATATTCAATTATTTGAAGTACACTAGTTGCATGCATGCATGCATTGACTAACTGAACTCACAATCAGTTCCACAAACTGTTGGAACTAGTCTAACTAGACTTAACTCAGTTAACTGAGCTAACTAATTACAACTCAAAGTACAACTCATCCTGATCTCCTTAATTAAGGGATAATCTCCTCAATCAAAGGGATAACTGTTGCATGTCTTCACATAGACTTCATGTTTAATTTTCTCCAACTAATTAACTCAAGATGAATTAATTAATTATTTTTCAAACAGCTAGTGAGACTAAATTCGAATTTTAATTCTCAATTTTAATTTAGGGACTAATTAAAATTGGAATCTATATTGAAATGCTATTTATAACAATGCTATTTTTAGTATTTCTATTTTTTTTTCTATTTCCAACAGAGTTGGAGTATATCCTGAAATGCTATTTATAGCATTTCTTGTTGCTATTTTCAACACTTCAATATTGATAAACACTCTCAATATAGTCCTTGGGTTTTATGAGACTGTTGTAGTGGCTGCAACCACCCTCCAAAATTTTGGATCGCATGAAAATTTCAGAGCCTACAGTGGAACCTATGATCAATCATTCCTTGGTCACTTATTGGTAAGCTGATGATCTCATGCCCCCCTCCTTGATCTTAAGAGTTGTTCACGTCCTCATATTTATGTAGAGAAGTCGTCTTTGGGCATGGGGATTATTTTTTTCATGCAAAGGGAGTTTTTTCAGCTTCAAGGGGAAATATTTGTGCGTATGGGTTGTTCTCATTACATAGACATGTTTCACACTCACTTCACGCACTCTTGTCACGAAGGTTGTTGCATCAAGCAGAGAATGTTTTACATGTTTTGAATGGTCTATGTTGTATCACTAAGTGTTCCAATGTGTGATCATAGTCAAGTTCTATCATTGTTTACATTAGCTTCACTTATCTAACACTTAGACAGTTTCCCGAGAAACCTAGCCTCATACAACTTTCCGGAACCTCATAGTTTTCTTCTGCAACCCTCTGTTGAGTTGTGTTATATTCTTTCCACATAGTTAATAGGGGGTTTGAGGGGTACTCGTAACCCCACTTTATGGGGTCTGGGGCAGCGCCTCGGAAAATTTTGGTTTTGGACCCTATGTTAGGTTGGGCGGGCCCACCTATGGTTTTTTGCATGATTTTCGCACATGTTTTTTGGACGCGATGGTTTTTAGTCCATGGTATTGGATCGATGGTTTTTTGGTTCATGGTATTGGACGTTATGGTTTTTCGGTCCATGGTATTGGATGCTTCGGCATGTATAAATATGTATTGTAACATTGAAAGGAACATAATGAAAAATCAAGCTGGTAGTCTCGGTTTTGAGATCCAGTGGGAAATCTCTGTGTATATGTGTTTTATGGGTTATGCTCTCGCATGTTTTATTTTTTCTGTGATTTAGAATTCGTATGCAGGTAATTTCTGTACGGGGTTAAAACCTACATTTGGTATCAGAGCTGTTTTGGCTTCAAGGGGACGCCTTTGTTGCTGAGGGGTTTCGCTCGGGCCTGTGGTAGACCCTGTTCAGTGGGAGATCTGCGAGATCGATTCTGGTGGTGAAAGAAGATGGCGAGCAGCGGAAAGATAGAGATTGAGAAGTTCAATGGTCAGAGTTTTGAGTTGTGGAAACTCAAGATGGAGGATCTGTTGGTGGATAAAGATCAGTGGATCGCGGTAGATCCAGTTACTAAACCAACGGGAGTGACCGATGAAGAATGGAAGAAGTTGGATCAGAAGGCAAAGAGCACAATATGATTGTGTGTCTCAGATTCAGTATTGTTGAATGTATCAGGGGAGCTACGGCGAAGGCTTTATGGGACAAGTTAGGGGCTTTGTACCAATCTAAGTCTCTGGTGAATAAATTGTTCCTGCGGAAAAAGCTGTATAACCTGAGGATGAAAGATGGAGACTCGGTGACAGAGCATCTGAATGCATTTAATACTGTTGTAAGTCAGTTATTATCTGTTGATATTAAAATTTCAGATGAAGATAAGTGCATCAGTTTGTTGTGTTCTCTACCAGACTAGTGGGATAGTCTGGTTATTGCAATAGGTAGCAACGCAACTGCTTTGCAGTTTGATGAAATAGTCTCAGCCTTGTTGACGGAGGAGATGAGACGGAAAAATATGGACAACCAGAATGGTGATGCCTTGTCTGTACGAGGACGGTCCCAGAACAGAAACAAAAATAAGTCATCGAGTGGGAGATCTAAATCGAGAGGGAGATCTAAATCTCCAGGAAAACCTACAAAGGTGGTTTGCTGGAAATG